>CAUYTI010133101.1:0-10376 GCA_963575145.1 Galago senegalensis | reverse complement strand
CCTTTTTTTTTCTTTTTGAGACAGAGCCTCAAGCTGTCACCCTAGGTAGAGTGCTATGGCTTCACTGCTCACAGCAACCTCCAACTCCTGGGCTCAAGCGAGTCTCCTGCCTCAGCCTCCCAAGTAGCTGGGACCACAGGCGCCCACCACAACGCCCGGCTATTTTTTGGTTGCAGCCATTATTATTGTTTGGTGGGCCCAGGCTGGATTTGAACCCGCCACCTTAGGTGTATGTGGTTGGCACCTTAGCTGCTTGAGCCACAGGCGCTGAGCCTGCAGTTGAACTTTAAGATATAAAAATTATGATGTCTGGGTGGTGCCTGTGGCTCAAAGGAGTAGGGTGTTGGCCCCATATACTGGAGGTGGCTGCTTCAAACACGGCCCCCGCCAAAACTGCAAAAAAAAAAATTCATGATGTTTGAGATGAGAAGCATATTTGATAGGATTAACAGTAGATTAGACTTGACAGAAGAACAGATTAGGCAAATAACATGTCAAATGAAAGCCCTCAGGAAGGAAAGTGACAGCCCAGTGGGACTGGAGCCACCTGAAGGAATAATGTGTGTGCTGGAGATGGTGACTACAGGGATAAATATATATCATTTTTTCTTAATATTTAAATTTTCTTTATAAGGTATTTGACTGTTTTTTGACTTTTTAAAATTATATATCTGGGGCGGCACCTGTGGCTCAAAGGAGTAGTGTACCAGCCCCATATGCCGAAGGTGGCAGGCTCAAACCCAGCCCCGGCCAAAAACTGCAAAAAAAAAAAAAAATTAATTAAAATAAAATAATAAATCTGGGAAGGGGAAAAGGGAGGAGGAAGCTGTCACCTAAGGTGCACAATGTAGGGATATTTAGCACACCCCCTGGGTGAAGGGCTCAACTACAGCTGGAACTTAACCTAAGAAACGCAAACACATAGCCTAATTATCTGTACCCTCATGTTAATCTGAAAGAAGGCCAGCACAGTGGCTCATACCTGTAATCCCAGCACTTGGGAGGCTGAGGCGGGTGGATTACCTGAGCTCAGGAGTTCAAGACCGGCCAGAACAAGAGGGAGACCTATCTCAAAAAAATAACCAGGCATTGTGGCGTGCACCTGTAGTCCCAGCTACTCAGGAGGCTGAGGCAAGAGAATCACTTGAGCCCAAGAGTCGGAGGTTGCTGTGAGCTGTGACACAATGGCACTCCCCTGGGGTGACAAAGTAAGACTCTGTCTCAAAAAAAAAAAAAAAGTCAGGGTAATGAGCAAACTGATGAAAACATTGCAATTATTTGTTGAATTATGTGTTAAAATTGTCAGCTGACTGTGAGAAGCTTAGCAGACTGAGTAAGCATCAGTAGAGAAACAGGAAAATCTTAGCATGAGAAAGGTGTGGCTTTCGATCATAGCATTGCACCAACTCACATAGCACAGACTCGGAGGGAATTTTTAGCTAGTAAATAAATAACTGTATTAAGCACCCTCCATACTCACTTGATCTAGCCCCCAGTGACTTTTTTTTTTCCTTTGGAGACAGAGTCTCACTATGTTGCCCTCAGTAGAATGCTGTAACGTCACAGATCACAGCAACCTCAAACTCTTGGGCTAAAGCAAATCTCTTGCCTCAGCCTCCCAAGTAGCTGGGATTACAGGTGCCTACCACAATGCCTGGCTAGTTTTTTGGTTGTTGTTGCAGTTCTCGTTGTTATTTAGCTGGCCTGACAAGGCTCAAACCCACCAGCCTGGGTGTATGTGGCCAGCATCCTAACCACTAAGCGATAAGACACTGAGCCATCAGTGATGACTTTAAATGTAAATATATTAAACTCTCTAATTAAAAGGTAGAGATTGGGCTCAGTGCCTGTAGCTTAAGTGGCTAAGGTGCCAGCCACATACATCAGACTTGGTGGATTCGAACCAGCCTGGGCCTGCCAAACAACGACAACTACAACCAAAAAAAAAAAAAAATAGCCCGGCATTGTGGCGGGCACCTATGTCCCAGATACTTGGGAGGCTGAGGCAAGAGAATCACTTAAGTCCAGGAGTTGGAGGTTGCTGTGAGCTGTGATGCCACAGCACTCTACCAAGGGCGACGGCTTGCGGTTCTGTCTCAAAAATAAAGAAATGAATAAATAAAAAATAAAAAGCAGAGATTGGCAGGTTGGATTAAAAAAGAAATGAGCCACCTATCTGCTATATTTAAGAGAATCACTTTAGATACTAAGACACAAAGAGGCTGGAAATAAAAGGGTGAAAAATATTTTCTATGCAAGTATCATGGTAACAAAAGGAGATCTGGGGTGAATATTATTGTCAGATAAAATAGAATATAAAGAAAAAACTGTAAGTGATTATAAGTGATAAGAAAAACATTATATATTGATGTAAGTTCTAATCCGGCAAGAACAGATAACAAATATTAACATATTAATACCTAACATGAAGCAATTATTGATAGAATTGAAAGGAAAAACAGACATTTCTACAACAATAGTTGGAATTTTCAATACTTTACTTTAAACAATGGATAGAATGACCAGACGGATCAAGAAATAGGTACGTGGACAACGCTATATACCGATTCAACCTAACAGACATAGGGATAACACTCCACTCAACAACAGCAGACATGGAGAATTCTCCAAGATAGATCGTACATTAGGCCACAAAACAAGTCTTTTTTTTCTTTTTTGGAGTCTCAAGCTGTTGCCCTGGGTAGAGTGCTGTTGCATCACTGCTCACAGCAACCTCAAACTCTTGGGCTTAAGAGATTCTCTTGTCTCAGCCGCCCAAGTAGCTGGAACTACATGCGGCCACCATAACACCCAGCTATTTTTTGGTTATAGTAGTCATTGTTGTTTGGCGGGCCTGGGCTGGATTTAAACCTGCCAGCTCCGATGTATGTGGCTGGTACCTTAGCCATTTGAGCTACAGGTGCCAAGCCACAAAATAAGTCTTATTAAATTTTAAAAGACTAAGAAATAACAGGCTCAGTGCTTTTACTCAGTGGTTAGGGCTCTGGCTACATACACAGGGGCTGGCAGGTCTGAACCCAGCCCAGGTCAGTTAAACAGCAATGACAACTGCAACAAAAAAATAGCTGGGTATTGTGGCGGACACCTGTAGTCCCAGCTACTTGGGATGCTGAGCAAGAGAATTGCTTAAGACCAAGAATTGGAGGTTGCTATGAGCTGTGATGCCACAGCGCTCTACCAAGGGTGACACAGTGAGACTGTCTCAAAAAAAAAAACTGGCTCAGAGACTATGGCTCAAGTGGCTAAGGTGCCAGCCACATACACCTAAGGTGGCGGGTTCAAATCCAGCCTGGGCCCGCCAAACAACAATGACGGCTGCAACTAAAAGATAGCTGGTGTGTTGTGGCGGGCGCCTGTGGTCCCAGCTACTTGGGAGGCGGAGGCAGGAGACTCACTTGAGCCCAGGAGTTAGAGGTTGCTGTGAGCTGTGATGCCATGGCACTCTACCCAGGGGGACAGCTTGAGGCTCTGTCTCAAAAAAAACCAAAAATGAATAACATAAAGTACCTTTCCAATCACAGTGGAATGAAACTAGGAATCAATAATAGTGGAAAAACTAGAATATTCACAAATGTATGGAAATTAAACAATATACACACAAACCACCAATAAGTTGAAGAAGAAATCACAAGGGAAATTGGACAGTATCTTTAAAGAAAAAAAAATTTTTTTGACAGTGTCTCAGTCTATTCACCCTGGGTAAAGTGCTATGCGGTCATAGCTCACAGCAACCTCAAACTCTTGTGCACAAGCAATCCTCTTGCCTCAGCCTCCCAAGTAGCTGGAACCACAGATGGGATTTAAATGTACCACTTTTGTTGCCAAGGTTAAAGGCAGAGCCCCTTGGAGAAAGCAGACCCTACACGCCTTGAGAGGCAAGAGTTCTTCAGGGACGACGGAGATGTGCAGAGAGGAGAGGAGAGGAGCAGAGAGCACAGCACCTACAGGGCCTGGATCTTCTATCTTTGCAAAAAATCCCGCTTTCTTTGGGATGGCCTGAGGTTTCTGTTCCTTGTGATCTATGTTTCCCTGAGACAAAAGTCTGCTCCTGGTTTGTGGAATTGTTCTTTGAGCCTCTCAGAGATACGGAACTCAGCTCTCCCAAAGACTCAGGAGAGAAGCCAGAGCTAGGGGTGGGGTCTTTTTCTTTCATGCATTTCCACCGATGGGGCCCCTGGACCTCATGCACTGGGCCTGCCCCCTACAGCCACTGTGTGGTTCTCTCTTTTCACTGAGATACCTGTCCTTGAGCAGTGTCCTGTCTGGTGGGTGTCTTCACGGTCAGTGAGGTGGGACCACACTTGCATGTGCTCTCACAGAGGACAGTGAGCCATTCACTTGAGAAGGCCAGTTTGGGTGGCCCGACTGAGTGAATCGGGTGCTTCACATCAGCTTAGTGTGCGGACTGGGACAGAGCAGTGGTGAAGGTAGGTGGTTTGGAGCAAGGAGGACTGGGAGTAAAGACTGGCCCATCCCTTACCTGTGTGACATTGGGCAAGTCACCTGACCTCCCTGTCCTGTTTCCTCATGGGGAAATGGGCACCATGTGGGAAGTCAGTGAGTATATGGGGTGTGTGTAAAGAAATAGCAGGGCTGGGTGGGGCCTGGTGGATCACACCTGTAATGCCAGCAAGCACTCTGGGAGGCCAAGGCGGGTGGATTGCCTGAGACCAGCTTGAGCCAGAACGAGACCTCATCTCTAAAAATAGTCGGGCATTGTGGTGGGCATGTGTAGTCCCAGCTCCATGGGAGGCTGAGGCAAGAGAATCACTTGAGCCCAAGAGTTTGAGGCTGTTGTGAGCTATGACGCCACGGTACTCTACCAAGGGTGACAAATGAGACTCTGTCTCAAAAAACAAAAAAACAAAAATAAAAAAAGCAATAGCAGAGCCAGGAAAGATGGCTCACTCACACCTATAAATTCCTAACAGTCTGGGAGGCTGAGGTAGGAGGATCACTTGAGGTCAGGAACTTGAGCCCAACCTGAGCAACTTAGTGAGACCCTGTCTCTAATAAAAATAGGAAAATTGGCTGGGCCTTGTGGTGGGCATCTGTAGCTCCAGCTACTTGGGAGGCTAAGGAAGGAGGATCATTGAACCAGGAGTTTGAGGTTGCTGTGAGCTGGGCTAATGCCACTGTACTCTAGCCTGGGCAACAGAGTGAGACTTTGTCAAAAAAAAAAAAAAGAAAGAAAGAAAGGAAGAAAAAGAAAAAGGAAGAAGAAGAAGAAAGAAGAAGAAGAAAAAAGAAGTCCTGTTGACTCAGGCTCAAAACACCTCTTTGGTTTCTTGGCTTCTCTCGTCTCTGCAGACACAGCTCTTGCCCCCAGGCAGTACTCTTGCTGCAAGATGCTCTCCCCTGGTACCTCCACGATCAGAGTGATCATTGACTTCAGAGATTTAAGTTGAAACTCTTTCCTCTTCCCCCCAACTTCCTTTCTTTCTTCCTTTTTTTATTTGAAGAAATGGAGTCTTGTTCTGTCACCCTTGCCCAGGCTGGAGTGCAATGGTGTCATCGTAGCTCACTGTAGTCTTGAACTCCAGGGCTCAAGTGATCCACCTCAGTCTCCCAAGTAACTGTTGATGTGAGTCACCTGTAGATATTTCAGGGCAACCAAAGTAATTCTTTAAACCCTGAGTCAGATGACATGATTCCTCTGCTTATTCTTGGGCCCTCTGCACTCTCGCCCTTTGGGGCCCTTCTGGTCACTCTGCCTGGACCCCAAGCTGGAGTCTGGCTTTTTACAAATGCCTCTTTGTGGCCATGTGGGTTTTTAGTTCCAACGTTTGGATTTTTTTCCTAGTCACAGTGGGAGCAGTACAGTATTATGGGCTGAGTTATGTTTCTAAAATATCCTTCTGGCTGCTGTGGGGGATGAGCTGGGGGGAGGGTTTAGGAAGATTATAAATGAGGGAATTAAATGAGAGCCTGGCATGCAGTAAGTGTTCAAAAAAATATTAGCTATTAGCAGTCATTGTAGGGGATAAACCTTGGCCTGGTCGTTTCTAAGTAAAGTTGTAGATAGAGAAATTGTGGACGTGGTTTGCCCCAACTGACCCAGCTTTTGGGTTCTGGGACAGAAGCCCTGGGCCTGTATGCGGGTTTCCTGCATTCTCCCCAGCTCAGGCTTCTGGCCGGGAGACTGGCACAAGTGACATAGTCCCCCCTTCTGTCTTACAGTGGGAGGAAAAACCCCCTGGTCTGGAAGGAGGGCCAGAGAGAGCTCTCCAGTGTGGAGTCACCGGTAAAGCTTCCCGTGTCAGGGCAGCTTGGCTGAGGAATTTCACGGGTGCTGGGGAGCAAGGTGGAGGGGAGAGTGTCGGGCCAGGACAGGCCCCAGGGCCGGTGACCGCGGCCGGGAGGGAGCCTTGACCGCCAGGGGGAGCCCTAGGGCTTCCTCCGCGAATTGCTGAGGGACTGCCCAGAGGAAACAGGGACTGGGTGGCCGCTGCCGCGGGTGGTTTGCACAAGGAGCCCCTGCTCTTCGTGCTACCTTGTGTTCCCGAGCCACGGCCGACGTTTGCACACAGACAGACCCTTGCGTGGACTTGCTTGGTGGGACACCGTGGACAAGCAGCTTGACCTTTCTGTGCCCAGTGTCCTCAATGGGGGAGGAGAGAGCTTCTTTGGGGCCAAGGCCTGAATCGGACTCTCGCTTCCACCTTGGCCTGCTGGGTCCCTTCTGTGCAGACGTTCATCCATCAAATGGGGACTGTGCCTTCTGTGTGCCAGTGCTGTACTGGGCCCTGGACTCACCCCGCTCCTGATGCAGTGACAAAAGGCCTAGAAGAGGGAGGCTCCCAGGCCGCCCTGCCTGCCGGCCTATGAGAGCAGGGAGGAGCCTCCTTCCAGCCCATCTTCATGGTGCGTCCCAGGCCTACACTGGGGTCTCACCTCCCACACTGTGAGCTCCGGGGAGGGCTGGGCAGTTTCATCTCTGAGTCCCCAGCTGGTTGGCAAACAGTAGATGCTCAGTGAGCATCTGATGAACTGAGTCAAATGCGACTTCCAGGCAGGCCAGACAGGCCTGGTTGCCGCAGTCTGGTTTCCTCCAGGCAGGGAGGAGACAGCTTGGGGACCCTGGATTTGGGCATGCCTTCCATGCAGGGGCCAGGACCCACCAGGGGGTCTATCCTGTCCTGTAATGCCAAGCGGGGTTGCTCCGCCTTTACTTACCCAGGGAAAGACTTTGAGCAGGGCCAGGTGTAGACAGATTTGTGTTTTGAGAAGTCCTTGGCTGCTGGGTAGATGACAGATGGGCTGAGGCATGGGGGCAGAGTGGGCAGGCAGTTGGTGGTGGGACTCAAGGCAGGGCAGCAGCCAGGCCCTGGCAAGCAGAGTGGCTGGAGAACAGGAATACTTAGGATGGTTGAGTGGACTCAGGATGCAGCACAGATTTCTAGCTTAGTAGGGGGTGATGCCACTGGGTACAGGGAGGACCCTTAGGGCAAAATACACCCCTGGGGCCAGTGCTAAGCTCAGCCTCACGTGTTGTTGAGTTGGAGGTGCCTGTGGCCCTCTGGGAATGACGGTGGGTGTTGGAATGGGATCCCCAAGGAGCAGGGGTGGGGAGTATCACCAGTTCTTTCATGGAATAAAAGAACTTGGGGCCCCTGGTGGGGCAGGTGGGCCAAGGTGGTTGTAGGCATATCAGGCAGAGGCCCCTGGTCACAACTCTAGCCCTGAGGGTTGTTCCTCATCCTACCTCCTCAAAAGGGAATGAGGCACCACAGTCCAAGAGAATACTCTCCGAGCCATGGCTCAGGTGGGCCCAGGTTGCTGGCTATCCTGGGTGACTCACCTAACCAGTGTAGGGAGCCTGCCCTTAATGGGACAGTCCTGGCCTGGGTCACTGGGGTGATGCCCGGCAGCAGAAATGGCTTCTCAGAGCTGAGGACAATACTGCAAGGAGGCCTGAAGCTTAGGCAGTGTGGGCAACACACTGGGGCTGGAACCAACCACCTTCCCTGGCACCACCAGAGGCCACGCCTGAAGACTAGACATGCAACTGCCGCTCAGGTATGTAACAACTCTGCTAGGGAAGGGACAGAGAAAAGGGCACAGACTTGATGGAGTGCAGCTATCATTCTAGATGGCACAGTCAGCAGGAGAGAGGGCCAGTGGGGGTGGCTGGACTGAGCAAGAAAGAAGAGGCAGTGGGAACAGGGGCAGGAGGGAGCGGGGAAGCTGGAGTGAGGACTCTGCACGTTCTGACTGCTTCCCCTCTGTTCTGACTGCTTCCCCTCTGTCTTTCTCTCCAACCTTGGCTTTTAAGTTAATTTCAAGTGGCTTGGGAATATGCTATTAAGTATCTTTGTCTCTTATTATGGGCTATTTGAAATCCTTTTTGGAGAAGTCAGAACTTGAGAAGCTGGACACCCAGACTGAGCCCTGATCCCTTCCAGACAAAGATACCCCCCACCCTGGGTTTGGAGCAGTTGACAAGCCACAGTCCACTCCCCTCCCCTGTCTGGGCCGGGTACCATATGACAGATGTTATGCTGTTTTTCCTCATTTCCCAGATGAAGCTGAGTTCCAGAACATTCCATAGCTTGCTCCAGGTCATAGTTAGCAGCTGCAGATCTAGCCTGGGGACACAGCTTTACAAGATGCCCCAGCTACATGGGGCCATCCACTCTCACTGCCTTGGGCAGGTGGCATGGGAAGGCCTAAAGGCTAAGCTCAGCCCAGGCAGGTGGTAGAAGAGCAGGGGCTCGGCTCAGCACCTGCAGCTTAAGTGGCTAAGGCACCAGCCACATACACCAGAGCTGGAGGGTTTGAATCCAGCCCAAGCCTGCCAAACAACAATGACAACTACAACCAAAAAAATAGTGGGGCATTGTGGCAGGTGCTTGTAGACCCAGCTACTTGGGAGGCTGAGGCAAGAGAATTGCTTAAGCCCAGGAGTTAGAATTTGCTGTGAGCTGTGATGCCACAGCACTCTACCCAGGGTGACAGCTTGAGGGTCTGTCTCAAAAAAAAAAAAAAAAGAGCAGGGGCTCTAGAACCAGGGCTTAGTCCTGACTCTGGCCTCATGGGTGACTGACTTCTCTTTTCTGTGCCTCAGTGGTCCCATCTTCAAAATGGAGGCTGTAGTGCTATTCTGCTGGGTCTGTGGCCACAGCCACATGAGTTATATGCATTCAGTATTGGGACAGTGGCTGGCACATGACAAGTACATAGTGAGTGCTGGCTCTGACTGCCGTTTGGGCAAGAAGCCTTGACCCTGGGACACTTTTCCCTTGAGGACTCCAGGGTGACCCACACAAGGTCTTTGGCACCTCTATTGTCAGTAATGGCCACGCCCCCTCATGAGCTGTATGGGCCACTCACCGAGCTCTTGGCCTGAGCAGACCCGGGCTGACCTGGTTCCACATGTGGACTGTGCATATCAGATTCAGCTCTTTTGCACCTAAATCAGGCTCCAGGAGGCTCACCCTGACCAGGTCAGAAAAAAGAGGATTGAAGATGTTGGCTAGGGCCTCTGGTGAGTGCCCCAGGGCAGGTTTGGGTATCAGCTGTGATTTTTTTTCCCCTAGGTATTTTATTTTTCATTAGTTAATGTAAGCAATCACATGTCAATTGATCATAAGGCAAAGATACTGTTTAATATAAACTTCCTGGTGAGTATGGCCTTTCAAAAGTAAGAATGCGCACAAATCTTATCCATTGTAACCTAAACTCCTGTAAATAAACAGAGTTCAAATTCACAGAGTACTCCACTATTAATCTAGACATACGCTATAGCTTATTTAATTAACTTATTATTAATTTTTTCTTTTTGAGACAGAGTCTCAAGCTATCACTCTGGGTAGTAGAGTGGCATGGCGCCACAGCTTATAGCAACCTCAAACTCTTGGGCTTAAGCAATTCTCTTGCCTTAGCCTCCCAAGTAGTTGGGACTATAGGAGCCTGCCACAACGCTTGGCTATTTTTTGTTGTTGTTGCAGTTGTCATTGTTGTTTTAGTAGGCCCTGGCTGGGTTCAAATCTGCCGGCCTTGGTGTTTGTGGCCGGCGCCCTACCCACTGAGTGACAGGTGTTGCCCTCTATAGCTTATTTTAAAAACAAATAAAAAATACTGTTGTAATTATCAGATACTACAGTAATCTGTGTTTTTAATAACTTCAAGAAAGCCAAATTATAAAAAATAAAACCAAAGTTTTGTTTTGTTTTTTGAGACAGAGCCTCAAGCTGTCCCCCTGGGTAGTGCTGTGGCATCACAGCTCACAGCAACCTCCAACTCCTGGGCTCAAGTGAGTCTCCTGCCTCAGCCTCCCAAGTAGCTGGGACCACAGGCGCCCGCCACAACGCCTGGCTATTTTTTGGTTGCAGCCATCATTGTTGTTTGGTGGG
>CAUYTI010133099.1:0-13422 GCA_963575145.1 Galago senegalensis | reverse complement strand
CCCTGGGTAGAGTGCTATGGCATCACAGCTCACAGCAACCTCCAACTCCTGGGCTCAAGCGAGTCTCCTGCCTCAGCCTCCCAAGTAGCTGGGACCATAAGCGCCCACCACAACGTCCAGCTATTTTTTGGTTGCAGCCGTCATTGCTGTTTGGCAGGCAACCTGCCACTTTAGGTGTATGTGGCTGACGCCTTAGCCACTTGAGCCACAGGCGCCAAGCCCTTTAATACTTTTCATTAGCTTTCTTTTATCTTGATTTATCTTCCACATTCTTGGAAAAAACTCTTCAATTTCTTCATGAACATTAACTTTTACTCATTTTTTTTTTTTTGAGACAGAGCCTCAAGCTATCCCCCTGGGTAGAGTGCCGTGGCTTCACAGCTCACAGCAACCTCCAACTCTTGGGCTCAAGTGAGTCTCCCGCCTCAGCCTCCCAAGTAGCTGGGACCACAGGCGCCCACCACAGCGTCCGGCTATTTTTTGGTTGCAGCCATCATTGTTGTTTGGTGGGCACTGTGCTGGATTCGAACCCGCCACCTTAGGTGTATGTGGCTGGTGCCTTAGCCACTTGAGCCACAGGCGCCAAGCCTAACTTTTACTCATATTTAAAAAGTCAGTCAGCTCAGGTTAAACTCCAAGTTCCTTCTTCCTCAAGAACGCTTACTAAAAAGGCAGCCAAAGTTCTATCACTGAGTTTCACCTTGGGTTACTTATAAGAGAATTTAGACAATTATATTTCCCTTCCTCAAGTTCTTTTTAGTCACTTCATTAGGCTCATCCCACCTCAACCTCAAGGCTTTCGCCTTTATGGACGCAATGCCTCGGGTTCCATCAGAGAGGCAGCAGCTCATCTGCCCTCTATATCACTCAGGTCGGTCAGGTGCTCCCCTAGAACTAAATAAGAAAGGAGTCGGCTCGAGAGCTGATGGCCTAATCAACCCGCCAAATGGACAGTGGGGAGGAGAAAAGAGTCAGTGATAACGGCCGCTCCACTTCACTCCCACTCGGTTGGAGGCTCTGGCCCATTTTATCGCTTTTAAAAAGAAACCGGTTCCATTTGCCTCCCCACCCATTGCATGGTATTTTAAGTGTACCTGGTTAGAACGGTTAGAATTACTAATATTGTGTAGAAAGTCACTAACTACCTTTGTGACAATAACCCTCGTGATTATGTTAAGGTGGTCTTCATACCATCTATATGTGATATAGAAATGTTAAGAAAGCAAGTTTTAGGGCAGTGCCCATGGCTCAAGGAGTAGGGTGCCGGCCCCATATAACAGAGGTAGCAGGTTCAAACCTGGCCCAGGCCAAAACTGCAAAAAAAACAAAACAAAACAAGAAAGCAAGTTTAACTCCACTATACTGTTGACGCCTTTTCTGTTATATTCCATGACCTTCAAACTGGTTCCTCTTGTTTGCCCTCCCATTGTATAACTGTAAACATTCAACTAAAATTGTTAGTGATATAGGTTACTAACTACACTGGAGATTATATCCTTGGTAACAACCTTTTTTTGTGATCCTGCTGTTTATGACCCCCATCTGGAAGTCCCCCTCCCTACACTAACTTAGGACATTATAGATTGTATTTATTTTGTAGAAAGAATTACTAAGTGCTCTCATGATCGTAACATTGTAAACTGACTAAGCTGCCATACCCTCCTGATCTCCCCTACTTGTTGTTTTTGCCCCTCATGACTTCTCCTAACTATTGTTTTTGCTTTTGTAATTATATTTGTTTACCCCCTGGAAAAGTTTTGTCTTATAAAAATCAGAGCCTGAGTCAACTCAGGGCTGCACCCAGAAACCCCATGTTGGGACACTGAGGCAGTTGCTGGCCAGCTCTTCAATAAAAGGACTCCTCTTTAATTTAACTTGTCTGGTGGTATGGTCTTTGGGGGGACTCCTGGGCATAACAATATCACCTAACTGAAGTGAGAATAACCCACATCATAAAGTCCCAAAGCTGCAGATGCTGGCATGGATATAGAGAGAAGGAAACATTCATACACTATTGGTAGGGTTACAAACTAATACAGCCTTTTTGGAAAGACGTACAGAGAATCCTGAAAGACCTAAAAATAGAACTTCCATTTGAGACTGCAATCCCATTAGCAGGTATCTATCCAGAAGGAAAAAATCATTTTACTATAACTACATTTGCATTAGAATGTTTACCACAGTTCAATTCACAGTTGCAAAGATGGAGAAACAGCCTAAGTGCCCATCGACTCACAAATGGACAAATAAGCTATGGTATATGTATACCATGGAATACTATTCAGCCATAAAGAAAGATGGAGACTTTACATCTTTTATATTTACCTGGATGGATTTAGAGAACATCCTCCTAAGTAAAGTATCACAAGAATGGAAAAGCAAGTATCCTATGTACTCAATTCTAATATAAAATTAGTGGATGAACACCTATAGGCCCACACAAG
The DNA here is from genome assembly GCA_963575145.1 of Galago senegalensis. Taxonomy (NCBI): domain Eukaryota; kingdom Metazoa; phylum Chordata; class Mammalia; order Primates; family Galagidae; genus Galago; species Galago senegalensis. The sequence continues at coordinate 10,978 of CAUYTI010133099.1, read as the reverse complement.
AGAAAAACACAATTAAATTTAAGAAGGAGAGAGAAGAAAGAGTGGGAAGGGGTTTAGTAAGCTCTCACTTCCTAACAGGGACATTGTAGGGATATATGGCACATGTCCTGGGTGAAGGGCTCAACTACAACTGAGACTTTACCTAACAAATGCAAACAACGTAACTTAATCATACATACCCTTATATTAATCTGAAATTAGAAAGAAAGAAAAGTTCTATTTCTTCCTAAGTGTAGGGAGGTAATATGTTTCCAGGTATTGGTCCATTTCATCCATGGTTTCAAATTTCTGGGCATATAATGTAGCATTCAGTGTTGATCTTTTGTATTTCTGTGGTATCTGTTGTTATTTCCTCTTTTTTCTTTCTGATTTAGGCTATTAGAAAAATCAGTTTGTAGTTAATCTAGTCAAAGGTTTATCAATTTTATTTATCTTTTCAAAGAACCACCTTTTTCTTTTGTTAATCTTGTGAATGGTTCTTTTGTTCGTGATTTCATTTAGTTCTTTTTTTTATTTTTGAGACACAGTCTCCTTTGTTGCCCTCAGTAGGAGTTCTATGACATCATAGCTCACAGCAACCTCAAACTCTTGGACTCCAGCAATCCTCTTGTCTCAGTCACCCAAGTAGGTGGGGCTACAGGCACCTGCCACAACGCTTGGATATTTTTTAGAGGTGGGGGTCTCACTCTTGCTCAGGTTGGTCTTGAACTCCTGAGCTCAGGTGATCTATCTTTCTTGGCCTTCCAAAGTGCTAGGATTGTAGACCTGAGTCACCATACCCAGCCTTTGATTTCTCCATTGTTTTTTTAGTCAGATTCTCAAGCTGTTACCCTGAAGAGAGTGCCGTGGCATCTTAGCTCACAGCAACCTCCAACTCTTGGGCTCAATGATGCTCTTGCCTCGATTTTTCTATTTTTAGTAGAGATAGGGTCTTGCCTTTGCTCAGGCTGGTCTCAAACTCATGAACTCAAGCTATCCACCTGCCGCAGCCTGCCATAGTGCTAGGATTACATGAATGAGCCACCTCGTCCAGCCCCAGCCTTTGATTTCATTTAGTTCTAGTTTTCTGGGTTTTTTCCCTTCTGCTTGGTTTGGAATTGGATTGCTCTTTCTTCATCCAGTTTCTTTAGATGATTTATTAAATCACTGAGTTGTGTTCTTTCTATTTACTGGATGTGGGCATTTAATGCTATAAACTTCCTGCTTAGGACTACGTTTACAGTAGCACACAGGTTTTGATATTGTGTGGCTTCACTGTTGTTTTGTTCAAGGAATCTAATGATTTCCTTCTTTATCTCTTCTTTGACCCAGCTTTTGTTCAGCAAAAGGTTGTTTAGTTTCCATGACTTTGTGCAGGAATGAAGGTTTCTGCTGGAATTGAGTTCTACTTTTGTAGATTGTGATTCATAAAGATGTAAGATAAAATTTCTAGTCTTTAAATCTGTTGAGGTTTGATTTGTGTCCTAGGAAATTTGATACTATAAGACCAGCTCTACCAGTATTAGGAAGTACTCACACCAGTTCTTTACACAGACCATCACAATGGACCACCAGCAAAATAAAGACAACCAGAAACTAAAGGACAAAGCCCAGCTTCCATAATGGCACAATGGCCCAAGTGATAAAACAAGGGAATGACCTTAACATAATGTTGAACAGAATACCACCCTCCATATCAATTATCTCAATAAAAATGAATGGCTTCAATTACCCACTGAAGAGGCACGGACTGGCTGACTCACTAAGAGTATAAGGAAGTGGTCCTCAAACTTCCTAATGCTGCAGCCCTTTAATACAGTTCCTATGGGTCATGACCCACAAGTTGAGAACTGCTGGTATAAGCCAAGTATATTCTGTCTTCAGGAAACACATCTAACCTCTAAGGACAATATAAGACTCAAGGTGAAGGGTTGGAAAATAATATTTCAGGCAAATGAAAGCCAGAAGAAAGCAGAATTACAATACTACTTATGGATACAATGAGCTTTAAGTAACAACTGTAAAGAAAGACAAAAATAGGGATGGTTCCTGTGGCTCAAAAGGATAGGGCACCGGCCCCATATGCTGGAGATGGTGGGTTCAAACCCAGCCTTGGCCAAAAAAAGAAAAGAAAGACAAAGATAGTCGTGGCACTTGTGGCTCCAGTGGCTAAGGCACTGGCCACATATACCTGAGCTGGCTGGTTCAAATCCAGCTCGGGCCTGCCAAACAACAGTGATGGCTGTAACCAAAAACTAGCTGGGCATTGTGGCAGGCTCCTATACTCCCAGCTACTTGGGAGGCAGAGGCAGGAGAATCACTTGAGCCCAGGAGTTGAAGGTTGCTGTGAGCTATGAAGCCATGGTATTCTACCCAGAGTGACAGCTTGAGGCTCTGTCTCAAAAAAAAAAAAAAAAAAAAAAGACAAAGATAGACACTCTATACTGGACAAGAAGACATATAAGAAGACATATAACAAGAAGACGTTTCAATCCTAAATATTTATGCATCCAACTTAAATGATGCTCCCATATTTATAAAATGAACCCTACTTGGTCTGAACACTATGATATCCTACAACATCATAATAACTAGGGACATAAACATCTCCCTGACAGAACTTGACAGATCCTCCAAGTAGAAAGCAAATAAATAAACAATGGACTTAAACACTGCTGTAGAACAAATGGGCTTAACAGACATATACAGAACATTTCACCCCAATACTACCCAGTGCACGTTCTTCTTATCAACTCATGAATCATTCTCCAAAATTGACCATCCCTGCCATTTTCAAAACCCAGGTATGAATGGGGAATCTGTTGCCTTCTGATTTCAATATTGTTCTTTTTTAAGCACTAAAGGAGGCCCAAAAAAGCTTCATCTTTCTCTTTTCCAGACCTTTTAATGAAAAAAATTATTATGTAAAATTTGGATTTAAAAGGCCGCACTTTAGGATCAGGAAGGCAACAAATTTCCTTAAGGCCACAGATCTCCCATCCCTCAGCAGCAGAAACTAATCCACACTAGAAATCTAAAACTCTAGTATTTCATTCTCCAACCACGCCTCCCCTCCCAGTTCTCTCACAGCCCCATTCTTTCTGTCCTTTTCTTCCGCATCACAGAGACGTTCAGATCCTTCTTATACTTTGCCTCCATACATCAGAAAGGTTTCTCATCCCCAAAACTTTACTGCTTCCTTTGATCTTCCATTAAGAAGAAAACCAACAAACTACTCAACATTTACCAATTAGTAACAAAGTAACACAAAGTAATAAAAATCCTGTTTCTTAAAAAGTCAACCAAAACTTGTTCTCACCTTCATTAAGAAAATATCCAGAGAATCTTCTTCTCCTTTCATATGCATATAAGGGATGAATCTGTTAACACCTGAGAAGTTTTTCTCCAGAAAATCTGCTCTTCCCTCTGCCTTTTCTCTTTCAAGCAGATGTGCTCTGTGTAAGATACAGTAGGTAGTGTGAAAGGTAAGAAAGCAGAGCATTGCCTCGTCCCTGTTCAAAATCCCCCCCAGCACAGTCCTAAAGAACAATTTAGTGTTCCTAAGGCCAAGAATACTAGGATGTGTATTATGGAGAAAATACGTATTTTAGGAATGTATTATAATGCTATTGTCCATAAGTTCAGTGTAAATGAACAAACAATATATATTAACTAGAGTGTCTTTAAATAGAAAAAAAAGATATAGTAGCAATATCATGAAACCAACTCAACTAATTTTCAAACCTCAATTAAAAATAACAAAAAGAGGCTCAGGGCCTATGGCTCAAGCGGCAAAGGGGTCAGCCACATACACCTGAGCTGGCGGATACGAATCCAACCTGGGGCCCACCAAACAACAATGATGACTACAACAAAAAAATAGCCAGAGCTTGGTGCTCTGTTTCAAAAATAAATAAATAAATGACAAAAAGAAAAATGCCCCACTTAAAATATATTAAATATGTATATCAAGTGAAAATGTATTTCTTTTCTTTTCTTTTCTTTTTTTTCTTTTTTGAGACAGAGCCTTAAGGTGTCACCCTGGGTAGAGGTGGCATCACAGCTCACAGCAACCTCCAGCTCCTGTGTTTAAGCAATTCTTCTGCCTCCACCTCCCAAGTAGCTGGGACTACAGGTGCCCGCCACAACCCCCAGCTATTTTTTGGTTGCAGCCATCATTGTTGTTTGGTGGGCCCAGGCCAGATTTGAACCCACCAGCTCAGATGTATGTGGCTGGTGCCTTAGCCACTTGAGCCACAGGTGCCGAGCCTGAAAATGTATTTCTTATAAAAAGTGGTATGCAGTTATCCAAGTATCTCTAGGAAGAGCCTAGAAATGGTAGCGAAATGGAGAGAAAAATAACCCAGTGTTAAGTACTGTTGTAGTTCCCCTGGAGGGGAGGTCAATCTTTTTTTTTTTTTTTAAGAGATAGGGTCTTGCTCTGACACACCAGGCTGGAGTGTAGTGGCATGATCACAACTCACTGCAGCCTCAAAGTTCTGGGATCATGTGATCCTCCCACATCAGCCTCCAAATAGCTGGGAATTAGGTGCCTACCACCACCACTGGAAAATATTTTTATGTTTTGGTAGAGAGAAGGTCTTGCTGTGTTGCTCAGGCTGGTCTTGAACTCCTGGCCTCAAGTGATCCTCCTGCCTCAGCCTCCCAAAATGCTAGGATTACACACACGGGCCACCATGCTGGCCTCCTATTTTTTTTTTTTTTTTTTTTTTAGAGACAGAGTCTTACTTTGTCACCCTTGGTAGAGTGCTGTGGCATCACAGCTGATAGCAACCTTAAACTCTTGGGCTTATGCAATTTTCTTGCTTCAGTCTCCCGAGTAGCTGGGACAACAGGCACCTGCCACAATGCCCCGCTATTTTTTGTTGCAGTTTGGCCAGGGTCAGGTTCAAACCCACCACCCTCTGTATAAGGGGCCAGTTCCCTACTCACTGAGCCACAGGTGCTGCCCTGGCTTCATATTTTAATAATGCTTGAATGTCATCTCCAAGTAGGATTCAGTGAGAAAGAAAAGGAAGTAAAAATTATGATTTTCAATGGAGAATAGCATATGCAAAAATTTGTTTAATCTTTAGATATGTAAATCGTTTAGATATAAGAAGCTAGATACTTGGTTCTTGTTTTCATAACCAATTGCTAGATATTAGTAATATTTTCTATCCTGAATCTAGGTCAAAGTTTTAGGCCATCTCCCATGGGTTTTGTGCCCTCTTCTAAGAATCTCACCCTACAGAATTAGTAGATTTAAGTCATGTCAAAGAAATTATCCAAATTATCTAAAGTGAAAATTTTAATTCAAAAATTATACTAGAAACATACAGACTTAAATTAGAGACATAAAGTGGGATACATTCAAAAGGTCTAACATGTCTATAATCACAGCCTTAGAATGAAAGTAGAGATAGAATGGGATAGAAATATTTGAAAAAAATAATTCCCAAGAATTTGCCAGACTTTATAAAAGACAATCTGTCAATTGAAAGATTCATTTGGCACTGCAGAATAAATAAGTCACACCAAGATACATCGTAGTTAAATTGCTATTAAAAGCAGTTAGAGAGGCTTGGCGCCTGTGGCTGAAGTGGCTAAGGCGCCAGCCACATACATCTAAGGTGGCGGGTTTGAATCCCCAGCCCAGGCCCGCCAAACAACAATGATGGCTGCAACCAAAAAATGGTGTTGGTGTTGTGGCAGGCGCCTGTAGTCCCAGCTACTTGGGAGGCTGAGGCAGGAGACTCACTTAAGCCCAGGTTGCTATGAGCTGTGATGCCACGGCACTCTACCCAGGGGGACAGCTTGAGGCTCTGTCTAAAAAAAAAAAAAAAAAGCAGTTAGAGAAAAACATATATGACCTTCAATGGTACAGAACAGTAAGGCTAGGTAAGGTGACTCACACCTATACTCCCTTTGGGAGGCTGAGGTGGGAGGATCACTTGAGCCCAAAGGGAGTTCAACACCAGCCAGAGCAAGAGGGAGACTCCATCTCTACTAAAAATATAAAAATTAGCCAGGCATTATAGAATGCATCTTAGCCCCAGGTAATACAGAAGGCTGAGGCAGGAGGCTTGCTTGAGACCAGGAGTCTGAGGTTGCTGAGCTATGGTGAGACCAGGCAACAGAGCAAGACTCTGTCTGAAAAAGCAACAACAATAACAACAACAACAAAAAAAAAACTGAAAGAGATACAACAATAAGCTTTATTGCTGACTTTTCAGTAGAAACTATAAAAGTCAGCGGGGCGTGGTAGCTCACGCCTGTTGTCCTAGCACTGTGGGAAGCTGAGGTGGGTGGATCACCTGTGCTCAGAGGTTCAAGACCAGCTGAAGACTAGCCTGAGGCAGAGTGAGCCAGAGTGAGACCCGTCTCTACAACAACAACAAGACAGCGGGACCTTGTGATCCCAGCTTCATGGGGGGGCAAGAGAACACTACAGAAGGAAGAAGTAAAAAAAAAAAAAAACTATAAAAGTCAGAAAATAACTGAATGATATTTCAAAGTGCTGAAAGAAAGAAAACTGACGGCTCGGCGCCTATAGCTCAACTGGCTAAGGTGCCAGCCACATACACCTAAGGTGGCGGGTTCGAATCCCCAGCCTGGACCTGCCAAACAACAATGATGGCTGCAACCAAAAAATAGCTGGGCGTTGTGGCGGGCGCCTCTGGTCCCAGCTACTTGGGAGGCGGAGGCAGGAGACTCGCTTGAGCCCAGGAGTTGGAGGTTGCTGTGAGCTGTAATGCCACGGCACTCTACCCAGGGGGATAGCTTGAGGCTCTGTCTCAAAAAAAAAGAAAAAAAGAAAGAAAACTGACAACCCAGAGTTCTATATTTGGTAAAATTACCCATCAGAATTGCAAATGATATAAAATTATTTCAGAAGTTATAAAAAAAGAGAGAGAGGAAAAATTCATTTTCAGAGAGCACTATAGGCTGGTCCAAAAGTATTGAATTACTTTGATTGTTCAGTCAGTTACGGATTGAACTCCTTATTCTACTCTTCCCCTGCTACTCATCACTGCACTTGACTAGGCATAAAAAGGAGGAGGTGGAGGAGGACGAAACTACACTACAAGAGAAATGCACCAGGTAAATTTTCAGGAGGAAGGAAAGTGATCCCTGGTGGCTATACAGAACTGTAGGATGGAATGAAGATGAAAGAAAGGGTGAATGTGTGAGTAAAAAGAAAGTAATACTTCAGTTAATAAACCAATAACAATATCTTTTTTTTTTTTTTTGAGACAGAGCCTCAAGCTGTCCCCCTGGGTAGAGTGCCATGGCATCACAGTTCACAGCAACCTCCATCTCCTGGACTCAAGCAAGTCTCCTGCCTCAACCTCCCAAGTAGCTGGGACTACAGGGACCAGCCACAATGCCCAGCTACTTTTTGGTTGCAGCCATCATTGTTGTTTGGCAGGCCTGGGCTGGATTAGAACCAGCCAGCTGAGGTGTATGTGGCTGGCACTTTAGCCATGTAAGCCACAGGCACTGAACCAATATCTTATATTAATATAGTTCACAACATATGAAAAAGTAAAATATATCATACCAGTAGTCCAAGGGCAAGAGATGGCAAATGGAGTTAAACTGTCACAGGTTTTTTGAGAGGTTCATAAAAGTCTTTTTTTTTTAATGTACTTTATTTTCCTGGTATAAGCTGAAATATCCATCAGCTTCACTATTTATCCATCAGAAACACTGAAAAGCCCTCAGTGTTTCTTTTTTCTTTAAAAAATTTTTTTTCTTTTATTTTTGAGACAGTCTCACTATGTTGCCCTCAGTAGAGTGCTGTGGCTTCATAGCTCACAGCAACCTCAAACTTTTGGGCTTAAGTGGTTCTCTTGCCTCAGCCTCCCAAGTAGCTGGGACTACAGGTGCTCACCACAATGACCGGCTATTTTTTTGTTGCTGTTGTTATTGTTGTTTTAGCTGGCTTAGGACAAGTTCAAATCCTCCTGCCTCAGTGTATGTGGCTGACGCCCTACCCACTGAGCTATGGGCACTGCCATAAAAGTATTAATATAAAGTATAATTACTTTAGAGATAGTATAAACATTTCAATATAAGGGTATCAAACCAGGGACGGTGCCTGTGGCTCAGAGGGTAGGGTGCCGGCCTCCTACACCAAGGATGATGGTGGGTTCAAACCTGGCCCTGGCCAAACTGCAGCTAAAAAAAGGCCAGGTGTTGTGGTGGGCACCTGTGGTCCCAGCTGCTCTGGAGGCTAAGACAGGAGAGAGCTGGAGGTTGCTGTAAGCTGTGATGCCACAGCACTCTACCAAGGGTGATAAAGTGAGACTCTGTCTCTTAAAAAAAAAAAAGAGTATCAAACTAGGCCAGACACAGTGGCTCAAGCCTATAATCCTAGGGTCTCTAGAAGGCTGAGGCAGGTGGATCACTTGAGCTCAAGAGTTTGAGATCAGCCTGAGCAAGACCGAGACCTCCATCTCTACTAAAAAGAGAAAAAGTACCTAGGCATTGTGGTGGGTGCCTAGGTAGTTTCTAGGGAAACTGAGACATGAGGATCACTTGAGCTCAAGAGTTTGAGGTTACTATGAGCTATGATGATACCATGGCACTCTACCTGGTGTGACATGGTATGCGTGAGGCCCTGTCTCAGAAAAAAGAAAAAAAAGGCTTGGTGCCTGTAGCACAGTGGTTATGGTGCCAGCCACATGCACCGAGGCTGGCAGGTTTGAACCTGGCCTGGGCCTATTAAAACAACAATGACAACTGCAACAAAAAAATAGCCAGGCGTTATGGAGGGCATCTGTAGTCCCAGCTACTTGGGAAGCTGAGGGAAGAGAATCATTTAAGCCCAAGAGTTTGAGGTTGCTGTGAGCTGTGATGCCACAGCACTATATCTAGGGTGACATAGTGAGACTCTGTCTCAAAAAACAAACAAACAAAAAAAAATTCAACAACTTAGAAATACAAGGAATTTCCTCAGCCTTATAAAAGGCATCTATAAAAAACCTATAGCTTACATCATACCTAATGGTAAAATACCAAAATCTTTCCCCCACTAAGATCAAGAAATCAAGACTAAGACATGGGTACTGACTTCTCATCACTTCTATGCAACATTGTACTGGAGGTTTGGACCAAAGCAATTAGACGAGAAAAAGAAATAAAATGCATCCAGATGGAAAAGGAAGAATTAAAACTATCTCTTTGTAGATACATAGTCCTATATTAAAAAAATTATAAGGAACACAACATTGATATACAAAAACCAACTGTATTATTACTTCCTACAAATGAACAATCCAAAAATGAAATTTAAAAAACAGTTTCATGGCTCACACCTGTAATCCTAGCACTCTGGAGGCCGAGGCAGGTAAATTGCTTGAGCTCACAAGTTCTAGACCAGCCTGAGGAAAAGCAAGACCCAATCTCTACTAAAAATAGAAAAACTGCAGCAAGAGGATTGTTTGAGCTCAAGAGTTGGAGGTTGCTGATGCCACGGCACTGTACCTAGGATGACAGTTTGAGAGTCTGTCTCAAAAAAAGAGAAAACAGTTTCATTCATAAAACATAAAAAAAGATAGTAATTTAAGATAGTAATACATTTTTAAAAAGACACGTAAGAGATAAAAAACTGTCTTACACTGAAAACTATAAAACACTGTTAAAATATATTAAAGAAGACTTAAGTAAATGGAAAAACATCCTTTGTTAATAGATTAGAAGACAACATTATTATACTGACATACAGATTCAACACAATCCCAACCAAAATTCCAGCTACTTTTTTTCTAATCTGATCTTAAAATTCATATGGAAAAGCAAGAGACCCAAAATAGGGAAAACAATCTTAAAATCAAAGAAAAAAAGTTGGAGGACGCTTACTTCGCCATTTCAAAACTTACTACAAAGCTAAATTAATCAACACATTAACCATATATCTACCCAAACTGGAATGTGGAAGGTCAAGCAATGTGCCTGTCCAGACTCCTGGAGTGCTCGGACACATGGTCCACAGACGTATGGACCAATGAAATGGAACTGACGGTCCAAAAATAAACCCATAAATGTATAGCCATTGAATTAAGGCAAGAGTGACAAGACAATTCAGGAGGGGGGAAGGACAGTCTTTTCAACAATCAGTACAAAGAAAAACTGGACCTTTATATGAAAAAGAATGAATTTGGACTCCTACCTCATGTTATATACAAAAATTGGCCAAAATGGATAAAAGAGATACATGTAAGTGCTAAAACTATAAACCGCTCTCTCTTTTTTTCCCTGTAGTAACAGGGTCTTGCTTTTGCTCAGGCTTGTCTCAAACTCCTGAGCTTAGATGATCCACCCTCCTTGGCCTGCCAAAGTGCTAGGATTACAGATGTAAGCCGCCATGGCTAGCTTAAAACTCTTAAAGGAAAATATGAGTATAAATCCTCATGATCTTTGATTAAATCTAACATCAAAGACACAAATGACCGAAAAATAAAAATTTAAAAAACTTCAAGTGGCGCCTGTGGCTTAGTGAGTAGGGTGCCAGCCCCACATAGCCAGAGTGGCAGAGTCAAACCTGGCCCCAGCCAAACTGCAACAAAAAATAGCTGGGTGTAGTGGCAGGTGCCTGTAGCCCCAGCTACTCAGGAAGCTGAGGCAAGAGAATCACCTAAACCAGGAGTTGGAGTTTGCTGTTAGCTGTGACACTACTGAGGGCGATAAAGTGAGACTCTGTCTCAAAAAAAAAATAACAAAACAAAAACAACTTCATCAAAATTAAAATTTTTTTTCTTGAAATGAAAACACACAGATTGGAAGAACAAATTTAAAAATCATATATCTGGGCTCGGCGCCTGTGGCTCAAGCAGCTAAGGCATCAGCCACATACACCTAAGGTGGCGGGTTCGAATCCCCAGCCTGGGCCCGCCAAACAACAATGATGGCTGCAACCAAAAAATGGCCAGGCGTTGTGGCGGGCACCTGTAGTCCCAGCTACTTGGGAGGCTGAAGACAGGAGACTCTGAGC
>CAUYTI010133096.1:0-16875 GCA_963575145.1 Galago senegalensis | reverse complement strand
AAATAGCCAGGCGTTGTGGCGGGCGCCTGTGGTCCCAGCTACTTGGGAGGCGGAGGCAAGAGACTCGCTTGAGCCTAGGAGTTGGAGGTTGCTGTGAGCTGTATTGCCACGGCACTCTACCCAGGGGAATAGCTTGAGGCTCTGTCTCAAAAAAAAAAAAAAAAAAAAAAAATAATATGATATTGCTATTATTCTATCATTTCTAATATCTCTGGGTTTTTGACGTCACAAACACACCATTATCTTTTTCAATGAATGTAAAGTCTGTTTTCAAAACATCTCTATGATCTTTATAATGTTTACCATTATCAGACAGTGGGTTTCCTCCTGTGTCCTTTCAATTAGATATAAAATCCTCACCATGAAGAGACAAATAATTTTGCTTTATGCCTAAAATGATTGTCTCTATTTTAATGTATAAAATGTGAAAAGTTATTTTAGTTCTATGTATTTTATGTGTATTTTTGTTTCAGTTTACAACTTTTTATGCTGTTTTTATAATAGAGAAATGACAATGTAAGAAGTTTCATGGCAAAATAATTTTAAAATATCCCCAGAACTCTGAATTCCACATCAAGATTAGATGGAGACACTATTAAGAAAAGCTGGAATAGAGAAGAGAAAATGTTTGGTAGTTATTTATGAGTTATTTACTCATGGATAGGCAAATAAAGTTGTTTCTGGAGATGAAGTCTATTCCTTGTGAGCATTCCATGAATATTGTTTAATAGAAACAAATTATTTATAATATTACATAAACTTAGTAGCAGAATTTAAAAAATAGTGGAAAAGTTATAAGTATAATTGATTACATTTTTTTCTTTCTTTCTTTTTTTCTTTCTTTCTTTTTTTTTTTTTTTTTTTTTTTTTTATACAGAGCCTCAATCTTTAATTATTAGTAGAGTGCTGTGGCATCACAGCTCATAGCAACCTCCAACTCCTGGGCTCAAGCGAGTCTCCTGCCTCTTAAGTAGCTGAGACCACAGGTACTCACCACAATGCCTGACTATTTTTTGGTTGCAGCCGGCATTGTTGTTTGACCAGCCCGGGGTTCATTTAAACCCGCCACCTTAGGTGTATGTGGCTGGTGCCTTAGCCACTTGAGCCACAGGCACCAAGCCTGATTACATTTTCAGTGTTCATTATGCCATCATTTTATTAAATAAATAAACGTGGTTCAAAATAAACAGAGACTAGCTGAGTTTGAGACTAGCTTGAACAAGAGCAAGACACTACCCCTACTAAAAATAGAAAAAATTAGCTGGGTATTGTGGCAGGCACATGTAGTCTAGCCACTCAGGTGGCTGAGACAGAGGATTGCTTGAACTGAGGAGTGTGAGGTTGCTGTGAGCTAAGTGGATGCCACAGCACTGTAGCCTGGGTAGCAGAGCGTCTGCTGCCCCACAGCTTTGTCTCAGCCACGGCAGTCTAGCCTGGGTACCAGAGCATCTGCTGCCCCACAGCTTTGTCTCAGCCACTACACTGTAGCCTGGGTAGCAGAGTGTCTGCTGCCCCACGGCTTTGTCTCAGAAAAAAAAGTTGATGTATCTGAAGTTGATACATTTTAGCGATTTTAAGACCCTGTTAGGATCATTAACAACTGTCATACAGTTTTTCACTAAGCTGAAAATTTCTTTATCCATTGTACTCTTTCAGTTTAAGAGTTGAATAATGCTTCTGTGTTGAATGCAATAATTTTAAGAGCCTTCATCAATCACTTCAATTGATTATTATAAATCTGGCTGCTTATGACAATCCTTCTGGTGATACATGCCAATAACTTCTGAAAGTCTCCCTCATTAATACAAACTAAACAGAAAAATACCCAGCGCCATCAGCATTGTCTGCGGGAGTTTCTCCCTGTCCCTATACAAAACAATTGATGAAGTAGGTTCAATGGTGTAGGAAGACGGCTGGCTCTCAAAGTGATTAATCTCTCAGAACACACAATACTCCCTTCCTAGCTGATCTAGGTCAGATAATAAAAGTACGTGATGGAAAGGGCCTTGGTTTCCAAGGACATCATATTTAGAGTAGTATGTAAAAGCCTATGTTTTATATTGGCTCTAACTTTTTCTTGTAGAAACCTTTCCAAACTTATTTTAATAATTTATGCAAGAAATAGTCTATACCTAGAAGGTTGAAATTCTAATATTCCAATAACGGTGCTTATTTTCTGTAAGTATACAGACAGGGAGTGTTTATGTAAATTTTTGTGATTTTTGAACTTATTTTAATCAAAGAAAAATATATGAGGCAAATAGAGCAAAAACTAATTATTTTTTTTTCATGTCATTTTCTGTTATTGCTTTAGAACGTTCACATTCTACTCTTAGAAAGGTTCACCTGTACCGATGTAACTTTTTCTATGACACCATTCATGAGCCACCCGTTTCTAATTACTCCGTGTTCCTCTGAATTACCTCAACATGTGGCTCACCCCCCTGTGTAAATTTATTGAAGGTATTGAGTAATAACTCTTACAAATCTATACCTCCAATACAATCCAATAGATATACACAGAGAATTCACACAGATAATGGATATTTTTAAAATTCTCTTTTGCAACTCTTGAAATTTGTTTGTTAAAATAAATGTGTATAGGTTGAGCATGTTAAATTTAAAAATCTGAAATCTGAAATACTCTAAAATCTGAAACTTTTTGAACACTGACATTACACTCTAAAGAGATGCCTATTAGAGCATTTCATATTTGGGGTTTTAGGATTCAGGATGCTTAACCAGAAATGCAAATATTTCAAAATATGAAAAAAAAATCCAAAAGTCAAAACACACCTTGTCCCAAGCATTTTGGATAAGAGATACTTAGCCAGCATTATTTGTATAATTTTTTAACTTAAAAGTCAATGCAGTAATTATTATTGGGGTGGAGGAGAGGGAGATGAAAGTGGCCCTAGGAGGCACAGTGAAATGAAGAAGTGATTTGAGAAACACAGAAATACATTGTAAGCATCACAATTCTCAAGCTGTCCCTGCAAATACAGGCAATTCAACAACTGCTTTATTTTCATTTAGCTTTTGGCTAAACACAGTTAATTACAACTGATTTTAATAACACATTCTGTTTGCAGGAGAAACCTATATTGATGAATTTCATTTAAACTGTAAGCTATTGTAAAATATTTTGTAGTTTTTCATTAAAAACAACATAAATTTTTTCTTCTCAAATCAAATCTTTCCTTGAGCATTTGAGTTGCTTGTTGCTAAGAGATTGTGAGGCAACGTTTCTACCACATATATATTTTTTAGCAGTCTATGACATGAAAATTGGCATTATTCATTTCTCATGAATTTGGGTGTGTGTGTTTGTACAGTTTAGTGGCGGGGGTGGGGGGGATGAGTTTGCTCTGAATATAATGACACATCTCCTAATACAGTCTGCAGGGGCCCGGTCTGATCGGATCCCTCTGCCTCTGTCTTCTAGAGCTGCCTTGCACACCACTTGACACATGGCACCCATCACACTGACCTTCTTCAGAAGCTTCCAGTTCACCAACTACTCTTCTTCCCTCAGTGCCTCTGCTCAGGCTATTCCTTATGCCCAAGAACGCTATTCCTGGCTGCTATCCCCACCTCTATGCACACTTACAGTTTGGCTGACTGATTCTTACCCATTCATTAAGTTTGTTTCATCCTCAGGTTATAGCAGTTACAGAGCTGTGGAAGGTCTGGGCACCTCAGCAGTGCAATCTTGCATTTTACTCCAGTGTTCCCTTGTGTCTATTTCCTGCTACCCATAAGCTGCCTTGTCCACTATTCTTTCTTTTTATGCTTAACTTCATAGCTCCTGCTCTGTAACAGTTTTTACTATATTAACTCCAACCTTTTTCAGTCCCTTATTCTGTCTCTAGTCCTCTCTTCCTTACTTTAAATTAATTCATCCCACATTATAGGACAGTGTGACCAGTGGGTATTGAAGTATTCTCATTTTCAGTGCCTAAGGAACAGTCACCTGTGGCTAGTATTTAGAATACTCAAGGACAATCTCATTTCCTCTTTTCCAAGTTTAGAATTTTGAGTGGAGGAAGGAAATTTATTGCAGTTCCAAAGGTCTAATTGTAAGATAAAAGAAAAATAATTTTGTCACTCCAAAAAAAAAAAAAAAAAAAAACAAAAACAGCGATGAGGCAGAGTTCTTCCTTACTTCTGCAATTTAAAGTCAGTAAAACTTGTAAATCTAAATGCTTATAAAATATAAAAAAGAATAAAGTCAGTAAAACTTATTTTCAAATGGGTTTATTCAGTTAGATTTTCCCCACATGTTGTAAATGTTATAAAATTCTATTTTAAGCACCTACTCTTAATCTTGGGCCATGTGCACTACACAAAATGAGGGAATTTTAATAATGTCATACGAGTAGGTGATACTGCCAAGCTATTTTGGCTTTGTTTTTCTCACCTAGAAAAGTTCAAATAGGACATTCACCACATACCATCAGAGTTGTTAGTAATGAAATGTTAATACATGCACATCAAATAGGCGCAGACTCGGAAATTTCAGTATTTTATTAATATTGAAAAATATTTCAGGCATTTAAAATGTTGTAATTCTCAGTATGACAAAGAAACAATGACAAATATTATCCAAACAGCAATAGATTTCCAGTTAGCTAAATAAGTAGATACCTATTTTTTTTCCAAAGTCAGAAGAGCCCGACTGAAGTCTTTAGTTCAAAAGGTCAAAGTTTACGTGAAATTTCTCTTTAAATACAAATAATAATGAAGTTATTTTCTTCAGAACTTGGTACTTTTACAATGGAAAACTATTCACAAGCTTATCATATTCATATCCTACAAATTGAAATGACTAGAGATTGGAAAGTAGCTCAGCAATTGACCCTGCACCAGAGTTTTCTCTATGAATGCCAGTGGTCATGGCACTGTTTTGCCAAAACCTTATTTCTTGCATTTCTGGCATAGGGTGAATTAGAATTACCATATTTTAAAATAATTATTATAACAAAGTAAGTGATCTTACCTTCATTAATGACTAAAGACAGAAGTCCCAGGGTTTAAAATAACCAATTTTAATCATATAATATATATCTACTGATGGTCATAAAAAAGTTCACTTTCTGAATGATCACAATTTTGAATTTTCTTCAAGTAAGAGAAGTAGTCACAATCTTAACCACTAGTATAAATTTGGAAAATTTTGGCAGTTTCTTCTAAGTTATGCATAAACTTACCAGATGACTCAGAAGTTTGTGCCTAGGTATTTATCCCCCAAAGTCAAAACATATGTCCCCACACAGATTCGTACATGAATTTTTATAGCAACACTATTCATAATAACCAAAAAAACCTGAAAACAATCCAAATATTCATCAGCTCAGGAATGGATAAACAAGATGTATCATATCCATAAAATGAAATGCTATCTAGCAATAAAAAAGGAATGAACCAGTGATTCAACAAGGGTGGATGAATCTCATAAAAATTATGCTGAGTGAAAGAAGCCAGATGCAAAAGACTACATGTTCCATTTATGTTAAATTTCCAGAAAAGTAGAAAGGAGCCCAGCGGTTGGTTGCCTGGAACTAGGGGTAGGAGCAAATGTTGACTATAAACAGTTATAAGATCTTGGCAGGGGTATGCATACCTTTTTTCCTGTGCCATACATTGGAAGAAGAGTTATTTGGGGCCACACATTAAATACACAAACACTAATGAAAGCCTTTTCTTTTTTTTGAGACCAAGTTTCACTGTTACCCTCAGTAGAGTGCTGTAGCATCACAGCTCATAGCAACCTCAAACTCTTGGGCTTAAGCAAGTCTCTTGCCTTACCCTTCCAAGTACCTGGGACTACAGGCACCCACCATAATGCCCAGCTGTTTTTTTGTTGCACTTGTCATTGTTGTTTAGCAGGCCGGGGCCAGGCTCAACCTGCCAGTTCTGGTGTATGTGGCCAGTGCCCCTAACCACTGAGCTATAGGCGCTGAGCCACATTAACGAAGGCTGATGAGAAAAAAAAAGTCTGTACATAATTTTTGCAATATTCAACGTCACAGATAAGCAAAACAGTCCTCAAATAATCTGCAGGTGGTCCATGGGCCACAGGTTGAACACCCTGTATGGAAATGTTCTCAAAATGAGTTGTGGTAGATTTAGTAAATTCTATAAATTTATTAACTTTTGTAAGTTTACTAAAAATCACTGAAATATACAATTACTGTGGGATAACTTTATGCTATGTAACTTATATCTTACTAAAGCTATTAAAAATTGTATGTGACAGTCACATCATTTCTTCCACGTACCTATGAGAAAATTTTATTCTTTTTTTCATATTTGAAGTGCAAGTCCCATGAAAAATAAATATTATCTGGAAATTATTAGGATAGTGTTTCTATTAAAAATTTATTTTCTGATTTATTTGGAATTTTCTACATTTTAGTAGGAAGATAGTATTTTACATAGATGAGATGTTGGAGATATTCTTGGATATCAGATTGAGAATAGATTCAGGGTTCTCTGATTCATTTTATAGAGGAAAAAAATGAGCCTCAGATAGGGCAGGGCACCTAACATCTCCTGGTTTTTATAGCACCTCATTAAAAAGAGATGTCCCACTGTGAGGCTGATGACAAATGGCCTTCTGAGAGCCTCCTTAAGCCTCACTGCTCATTCTGTCTAAGTTCATGATGCTACCTGGCCATGCTCTCATGATGGTTTAGCCACTTTCCTCTATCCTATGGAAGATTTTCAATGCTGTGAAATCTCAAAATAACCAGCTGCATACCATCAGTGCTGAATATTTGTGAAGTAAAAAAATTACAAAGAGTTCATGAGGATTCCAAATTTCTAAGCAATGATGGTAGATGAAACCATTGGTTCCAGCTCCATATCATTTTATTTGTGAGACATTGAAAAGAAAGAAAGAAAAAAAAACCCCAAAAAACCAGGAGCCAGAGGTGGTAGCTTGCATCTGCAATCCCAGCTACTTGGGATTCTGAGGTGGAGTTTGAGACCAGCCTGGACAATATAGTCCCGTCCCCCCCGTCCCAGCCAAAAAACCCACAGATTTAATTAAGAAAATTCTTTCTTTCTTTTTTTCTTACTGTTTTGACAAAGATTTTTACAAGATGGCACAATATTTGTATCAAGAGTATTTCCCATTTTCTCCTTAGAACAATGTTTTGGCAGTGAAAATATTTAATCTGACATTTGCAGCATATCTTATAGTATTGGTAGAAGTTAAGCATTGTCTGCTTTGTCCTATAAGAAGCACCTTGATTAAACTTGACTTCTATTTGGTCAATGGAATTTATTGTGTTCCCAAAAGGAGTTATGGAGAGAAGAAAAAATAAAGAAAAATCACCTTTTAGAAAACTACTTGAACAGAGCAATATTAACAGATATTATTAATCATTAGAATGACATATTTTTTGTGGTTTTTGATATCTGATCATTCTGAGAATTGTAAGGACAAGCAATTTTTTTCTTTTTCTTTATTTTTTTATTTTTGGGGATTCATTGAGGGTACACAGAACCAGATTACACTGATTCCATTTGTTAGGTAAAGTCCCTCTTAGCAATTTTTTTCTTATGAAACATGGTTTTAGACTTTTCCATTTTCATCTGGATGAAAATCATCCTTAGACATAAGGAAATCAATATCACACTTGTCAAAAGAAGCTTGCTCATACCATCTGGGAGTAAACAGGAAAGGTTCTAGAGACCTCAAGTATCAGTGTCTAGTACTTTTCTTTTCAGTGAAGATGAAATCATTGTATGGTTTTGTGTGCATTGACCATCAAACGCTTTTTTTTTAAGAGACAGAGTCTCATCCTGTCACCCTTGATAGAGTGCTGTGACGTCACAACTCACAGCAACCTCTAGCTCTTGGGCTTAGGTGATTCTCTAAGCCTGACCCTCCTGAGTAGCTGGGACTACAGGTGCCCACCACAAAGCCTGGCTATTTTTTGTTGCAGTTTGGCCGGGGCCGGGTTTGAACCCACCACCCTTGGTATATGGGGCCAGTGTCCTACTCACTGAGCCACAGGCACCACCCCATTAAGCACTTATTTAAATGTATCAGTAGTGTTTACTGTCAATAAACAAGTTTATAATTTTGTTCTCCTGGTAAATAACATTTTGTAAATAAATATCTAGATAGAAAAATATACATATATAATTTTCCCTTCCTCTTAGAAAAAATTTATGATAATAGAATAAATATATTTAAAAATTAGTACTATCAAGAGAAGTTGATTCTTGGAAGATATAAAAATGCTGATTCTTTAAAGATATAGACACAAAAACAAAAATTACAGCAACAAAATTGATAAATCTTGAAAACATTTGGAATGCAAGAAGCCTTACATAAAAAACTACATATTGTGTGATTCTATTTAATTTGAAGCGTATAATAGGCAAAACTAATATGTAGTAGTAAAAATAAGAACGATAGTTGTTTCTAGAAGGATGGAGTGGGAATGAACTGGAAGGGAGGAAGTTTCTGGATTGAATGAAGGTTTGAGTTACACAGCTGTATGGCATTTGGAAAAAATCAGCAGTGCATAGTTAAGATTTATGTATTTCATTGTATGTAAATTTTATCTCAAAGGAAAAATATGAAGAAATATGAAACTCTAGTTAATTATACACACACAAAAGTATTTAGGAGTGAAGAGTGCTGATGTGCAACTCACTTTGAAATTCATTAAAAAGTAAGGTGGATCGAATGATGGCTAGAGGGAGGGAGAGATGAAAAAATATATAATAAATCAATAGACATTGATTTGTGCTAGTGGTTCTATGACTGTGGACTACATGATTCCACCCTTCTGTATGTTTGGAATTTTGTATGTAGTATAATGAAGTGTTGGGAAAATAACTCATCTTTGCTTCAAAGTCCCTAAATAGATTGGTTGATTTAAAGACACATAACTGATGTTCAGAATCCACAGTGAGACCTTTTACCTCGTGTGTCTCCAGAAATTATACTTCTCAAAAACCCTATTTTACAGAATTTGTTCAGAGGCCAAAATACATGTAAACTTCTCATGATAGGAAACTTGACAGAGTTGTAGATGAGGTCTTTTTTCTCCAGATAGTCTAATGACATTGGGCCCATTCATTTTATTTTCAGTGCACTGAATGTACACAGAGTAATGGTTCTCAAACCTGAGTGTGCATCAGAATGTCAACCTCTTACTGAAATACAGATTGTTGCCCCCACCCCCAAATTTCTGATTCAATAGGTCTTGGATGGTGTCTAAGAATTTGAACTGATACAAGTTCCCGGCTGCGGCTGATTCTCTAACCAAGGGCACTTTCAGAGCACTGGCATGGAGCCTCTCCCCCTTTACATCAGAAGCACCTCTGTGTTATATCTTGCTTTAAATAGCAAGAGAATGTAAGCAAATCATCTCCATAGATTTTCATGAAAATTGAGCAAAGAACCAAAAGAAAGGAAATGAATTTTGTTATATGTACTACTATTCCTGAGCCAATTGGTTTTCTTCTTTTTCTTTTATATGTACTAAATAAGTAGTAATTACTAAGAAATCTACCAATTGTCCAAATTGGTAGAGAAAGAGTATTACAAAATAGGCTTTGACATCTCAGTATTTCCCCCTTTACTTTCCCGTCTGCTTTAGGCATATCCTCAGAATAAAAACTATTTCAATGACTGGTTAAAATGAAAGGGAAGTATAATGTTTTCTTTATACATTTGTTTTTCTACTCTATCATAGGCACTTTGTACTAATTGTATTGATCACACTATACTGAAATGGGTGGCTTATTCGTCTGCCTAATTTACTAGAATGCACAGTCCTTGCAATCAGACATACTGTATTTGAATTTGCCTCACTAATGCCTAGTACCCAATAGTTAATGAACAGATAAAATGAAAAGCAGGTAAGTAAAAATACATATTCCCCAAAGACTACTACAAATATTATTTAGTTTTTTGTTTGTTTGTTTTTTGATCATTTGTCACTGCTTTGCTTTCCTTACAGCAAATACCTATAGACGGTCATTGATTACATATGGTTGCTCCTCCTTCTCTCTCTTCCCCCCACCTCCCCAAAACTCCTAGGATGCCTCCAACTTTAAAGGGTAGCTTTAGCAGAATGAGATCTTGGGAATATGTGTATGCCTTAATGAGATGTCTTCCTGAGACTGAGAGACTGTTGACTTAGAAGCTGGTCTACGAAAGTAAATTTCCTACTTGGCTGTTGGTTGAGTTACAAAGTAGGTAATGAAGTTATTGCTTCTTTGGTAAAACTATTAGGCTTGCCAAGTGGTGCTAACATGTCAACACTGGCAGATTTGGTCTGTCTCATTCAGTCATCCAAAGTCTCCAGACAGTGAAGTATTGGACTGAGAAACCAGGGCACTGGGAATTCTGACCAAGGTGGAAACTGTGGTGGTTTTAGCTGAAATGGAACTCACTTACATAAGTAGCTGGGTAAAAAGGTATAAAGTGCCCCATTAGGAGGAAAAGATTTTCCCTCTAAAACTTTTGGCAAAATGACATTTCTTTCTAAATTCAATAGTAAATAGTCTCTAGGTATTTCACGACCATAAAATCCTAATAAAAAGCTAACTAGTTGACTCCTAGGGGTGATGGATCTATGGGAATGATTTGGCTGTGGCTTTACAAGGGGAGCTCTTCAGGTGAACTGGGACTTTTTCCTGAATTCTGAAAGCACATGTTGTGGGTGGAAACTTGTCTTCCAGCTGGCAGACTCATGACAAGGTCTGAGGAGGGAATTTGCTATTCTGCTTGCCGTGGAGAGAAGATCCCAGAATGTTATAGTTTGAGCTCATTGCTAAGATATGATCATGTGTGAATAAAGTCATGTTCTGAATCTTTTTAAAGGCCCCATTCCCTGGCACTGAGGCTTGTGGGACTTTTACCACGACTTTTTCTTGTACAATTCTCTAAATGCAGTTTTCTATGAGGTTTATTAAAAAATTATTTGTTATCTTTAATCATTTTAATCAGATTTTTTCTTGTATTTTCAGATTTATGTTTATGAAACATAAATAGGGATTCCTTCTACCTACCTCTAAAGCTGTGTGCTGTTAAGTTACCATTTTCTGAATGCCTGGAATCTCTTTTTCCTCTACTGTTCTCATTTAAATTCTTGATTCGTCATTTGGGTTATATGCATACATATTCATATACGAAGGATGATGAAGTAATTTTATTTGTAAATTGGGTATAACAATATCTGAAGCATGTGTAGTTGAGCTCCTCTCCAGCTTATACCAAGCATCGTCTACCAATACCCCTCACTCCTACTGATAGCAGAATTAAGGTACAGGGAAGATAAGGCATATAATAAGAAGGGCAGTTGATTGGGCCAGCTTGAGACTATTAGGGAATGAGAGGTTGGTTATCCTTATCAAATCACTCATTTGTATAAGTAGCAATTATTTTTGTATGGCCTTTATGGATGTGGCTAATGTATACAACCATAAAACATGGTTTAAATGATGACACTTAGAGTTTTGCAGTGCACAACCTAAACAACTGTCAGTGACATCCCTCTTTCTAGAAGACATGTCGTAGAGAACCTACATGTTTACTGCAGGTTATATTTCTTTCCAAGCTCTAAGGAATTCCCTAGTGGTCTTTTTTCCCAAAGAGTTGGGAAGAGAGTGATAGAGAATGTGAGATTTTGAGAAAGAATTCAAGTCCAGAGATCCAGGGAGCCAGAATACCATGAGATATATGAAATTGTTAGCTGGAATATAAGAGCTTAAAGTTTATAAAGGATTTACCTAGCAATAACACTATGAGTGTTTTTAATTATAATTTTGCACACATGTACACACAGGCACACACACACACCCTACCACCACCCCACCAAAGCAATTTAATTTCTTTTCCTTACTTTGTTCTGGCATGCCATAGTGCCTCTCAAGTATGGGCCTTGACATTCCTTATCTCTACAGCTATCTTAGACAGACTCTCCTTGTGATAGAAGGTCATTCAAGAATCTTGCCCTTTCAGCACTAGTGAAAGTGGTTTTAATAATATCTGATATTTAATTAATAATAATATTTAATCTTTATTCTTCTTTTTACTTCCTTAAAGTATTTAACTGAAGTTGCTATGTTTTTTCTTTTTCTTTTTTTTGCTTTGTTTTTTCTGTTATGAAAAATTTCCACTAGCGTCACTGGCTTTCTGATTGTTGGTAAAAGTCATGCTGTAGACTAAATGACACACATTTTTATGTAAAAATCAGGAGCGACTAAAGATACTTGTCTAATTGCCTTGGCCACTCTCTTTATCCTGTGCTGTCACAGAAAAATAACTGAAACTCCACATGGTTTTCTTTTTCCTTTGGGCACCTTTCCTTGGATCATGGTACCAGGGCAGGGAGAGTCATTTGAACACAAAGGCTGTTATCTGATTGCTTTTGACTCCCTAAGAATTACATGAAATGTTAAATTATTTCTAAGTCTTATGTTAAAATAGCATTAACGTTCAATTAAATGTAATCTATGCCATCAACTATGATTTTTTGGAAGTTTCTAAATATGTTGACATACAGTAACTGCCCTACTTAATACAGAAACTTGATGATGTGGCATCTTGATATAGCTCCTTAATAAGATGATGTGCCCAGAAAGGATAACATGGCATTGTCACAAAAATGACTAAAGAGGACCAGATGATTTTATATATGTGAATAATATATAAATTATTATTATAATTAATTATTAAATGGTGAATAATATTAGGCACTATATGAAATTACTTCCATCAGTGCTGTGAAGGAGAGTCTAGGGTGGATGTGGAGGTGAGGAAAGTCTTAGCCTGTTCTGCTGTGGCATGATGGCATGCCACACAAGATTCAACCATGTTGTTATGTACATAGGTAATTTGTTCTAGAAGGATTGCTGAGTCATATATCATTGATGATATATGATTATGATGAGCCATAATTTGTATATCTATTTAACTGCAGGTGGATATTTGGGTTTGTTCCTAGTTTGGTGAAGCTTTGAATATTTGCATGCAAAGCTTTTCGCGGACTTATGTTTCAATTTCTCCTAGGTAAAAATGAAATTGGTAAGTTAGTTGCTAACAGCCCAACAGGTTTCCCAAGTAGTTATACCATTTAACATTAACATTCTATGAAATATAGGGACAGCCCCACTTGTTATTGATAGTTTTCTTTAATTTTAGCCATTCTTATGTGTGTGGTGTCTCACTGTGGTTTTAATTTGCATTTTTCCTGATGACTAATGATGTATGGTGTTGACTAGAAGTTGGTAAACAATGACCTACATGCCAAGTCCAACCGCTGCCTATTTTTATAAATGTTGTTTTGTTGGAACACAGCCATTTGTTTGCATAATGTCTATAGCTACTTTTGTGCTACAATGGCAGAGTTGAATAGTTGCAGTAGAGAACATCTATCTTGTCAAGCTTAAGCTATTTACAATCTGACCCTTTACAGAAAACATCTGACAATGTCCCCACTCCCATCCTCAACCCCCATCAAGCATCTTTTCATGTGCTTTTTGGCTATCATGTGTCTCCTTTAGTGAGGAATCTATTCATAACTTTTTCATTTCTGACTGCAAGTCCTTTAACAGACACAGGTATCACAAATATTACCTTCCAATGTGTAGCTTGACTTTTCTTTTTCTTGTTATTTCTTTCATAATTCAAAACTTTAAAAATTTGATCTAATTTCTCAAATTTTCCAATCTATGCTGCATGTGCTATATCTCAACCAATGGGAATTCATTTAGTTATTTTAATGTCTTAGAAAATTTGATTTTATATAGCAAAATAAGTGGCTGACCAAGTATAGAGGCTGGAATTATAAGTGGAAATCCCCCTATCCCCAAAAGAACATGATAAGGGTAAGAATGGAGTTATGCTTTTTTTTTTTTTTTTTTGAGACAGGAGCCTCAAGCTGTTCCCCTGGGTAGAGTGCCGTGGCATCTCAGCTCACAGCAACCTCCAACTCTTGGGCTCAAGCAAGTCTCCTGCCTCCACCTCCCAAGTAGCTGGGACCACAGGCGCCCACCACAACGCCCAGCTATTTTTTGGTTGCAGCCGTCATTGTTGTTTGGCGGGCCCAGGCTGGATTCGAACCTGCCACCTTGGGTGTACATGGCTGGCGCCTTAGCTACTTGAGCCACAGGCGCCGCCGAGTTATGCTTTTAATACTGAAATAATGAGTCATTATTTTACTGGTATCAGTATGGTAACTCTTCTTTTTCATAGTATCTTATAGAAATTAACACTGTACCTAATATGGTTTAAGCCTAAACTTTCTATTTAGAATATTTCTAATTTCTTAATTGGTGTTTTTAAAAATGGAAAGCATACACACATACACTAAGCTAATTATTATTATTACATTAATAAGTATTTTTTAGAAGAGAACTTTAATATTTTTCAGTTTCTCCCTTGAAGTATTTATATAATCTTGAACAACAGAATATCAACAATTTAGACTACATTCTGAAATATTTTGGAAAGTGTAGGATAACCTTATGAGAGATTAGATATGAAAGAATTCCTCCTACTGAAGGGATATAGTGATGACTCCTTTCTCACAGGCCCATGGAGATGTCCATGATTGCTAAGTGCCACTGGTCCAAGTGCCACACATTCAAACTGTTTCTTTGTAGAGCTTGAATGCAATTGACCACAGCTTCTCAGAATTTTGGGGGTCAAAATTATATGTATGCCTAGCACCTGTGCCTAGGACAATACTACTACTTTACTAGTTTTTTCTGGTTGGTTCTTTGAACTTTCAGTGTCCTAGCTTTTGTCTGATTTTCTAGTCTCACCATTTTGCCACTGTTTTTGATGCTGCAGGGCAAGTATTTAATTTTGTTTTGAAGGAATTTTTTTTTCAGAATTTCACAATACCCTTTGTAGTACTTAGGGATGCCTTAAAGGTGTTGCAATCAGAGGATTAGAAGCCACTGTCATAGATCCAAGATTCTACTTTGGCAATATGCAATCTTTTTTCTAAGGCCTACTGGTGTTGCTTTCCTAAAACGTTCACTTTTTATTTTCTTCTACTCCTATTGACATGTACTTTGTTTCTCATATAAGATGCAGTAAAGTGTTCTTCCACTACTCTTATTTCTGTATACTCCTAGGATTTTCTGGGTGACATATATACCATTTTACAGGTAGATTTTGTACTAGTAAATCTTATATCATGTTGTATTATACTGAAATCACTCACCAGAGATCTTCATACTAACTGCTGAAAGATAACAGCCATTACTTGACTAGTGTTCCAAACCATTAAACAAGAATTATTCAGACTGAAAATAAATGTATTATCAAAGATTAAAAATTAATGTCATGACTGAAGTCATGAAGAGGCCTATGCACAAGAGATGCGATCACTTCCAGCTCTTTTCATAGCCTTCCTGTTTCTCATTCAGCATAGCTGTTACTTCCACTTTCCCAGGGGAGGAATAATGTGGTACGTCAGACCAGAGTTCATGGGCAAAGGTCTAATGTGATGCTCTTGGCCCTTGGTCAAACATGAGTACAGCCTAAGTGCCCTAAGAGTCCTTACACTCTTCTCATCTCAGTGTTGGAAACAGGCTGGCTGTGTTTTGATTTACTATAAGATTTGATAATCTTCTAAAGTAACAGAATATATGCTGGACTTACATTTGTTCCATACTTTTAAGAAAAGTGAAGTAAGGGCTGGGAGCAGTGGCTCACACCTGTGATCCTAGCACTCTGGGATATCAAGGCAGGTGGATCTCCTGAGTTCAAGACCAACCTGAGCAACAGCAAGACCCTGTATCTACTAAAAATAGAAAAACTACCTGGGGTTTGTGGCAGGTGACCGTAGTCCCAGCTACTCAGGAGGCTGAAACAAGAGGATTGCTTGAGCCCAGGAATTTGAAGTTGCTGTGAGCTATGATGCCATAGCACTCAACTCAGGGCGACTAAATGAGAATCTGTCTCAAGATAACAAAAAACAACCCCCCCCCAAAAGATGAAGGTGAATTAAGTCTAGAGTTAGTGTAGGCACATTGTTAAAAAGAGAAAAAATAGGCTTAGAAAAAAATCTGTTTTATTTGAAGTATATATTACCTTATCAAAATCTGGTAAGTTAGCACAAAGCATCCATGTTTAGTGTGGACGTGCACATGGTGGTCTGTGGCTTAGCCATGCCTTATTCTGTTGGGAAATGGCAAAGTTCTCAATGAAAAGACAGCAGGGAAGGCAAGATCCAGCTTTGACCCTACATTTAACATGCAGGATGACTTCATGTACAGAAGACCTCAATCTCTTCATTTGTAGGAATTGTTTTAGATAAGCCATAAGATCCTTTTCTTGGACTTTATATAAGCTACCCAGGATCTATGAGTTTCAATTTTTCCACAGGTGTAAGTATAGTAATCTGAGATTCAAGTGTTTATAAAAATTTCATCAAGTTCTTGGAAAATAGAAAGTACTATGCACATACATGAAAACTATAGTCCTAGCTGCTGAGGTATGAATAATTCTCACAATGTAGTACCCCCCTAAAATGGTTGTTTTTTATTTTCCCAAGGCCTAATTGAATCTTTTAATGTAGCCTTATTGGGGCTGTCCTGGCTGATTTTTGGTTGGAGTATAAAAAATTCAGTGTGATAGTCTTAGGGAGCTGTGCAGATGTGATGACTGGTATTCGTACAATGTAAGTCTTTGATTAATAGGAGATGGAATGTGAATTATTAAATTGGTAAATACAGTCTTTATTTTTTTTTGAGACAGAGCCTCAAGCTGTCCCCCTGGGTAGAGTGCCGTGGCATTACAGCTCACAGCAACCTCCAACTCCTGGGGTCAAGCGAGTCTCTTGCCTTCGCCTCCCAAGTAGCTGGGACCACAGGCGCCTGCCACAA
>CAUYTI010133094.1:0-36270 GCA_963575145.1 Galago senegalensis | reverse complement strand
TGGATGGGTGGAGGGAGGGTGATTGGTGGGGTCACCTCTATGGTTTATCTTACAAGGGTACAAGTGAATCTTTCTAAAAGCAGAGTATGAATGTCTTAACTCAATAACTAAGAAAATGACATGAAAGCTATGTTAACCAGTTTGATGAGAGTATTTCAAATTGTATATGAAAACACCACACTGTACCCTACAATGGCATTAATGTACACAACTATGATTTAATTAAAAAAAAATCTGAAAGTCCTTGGCCAGGTTAATGAGATGGAATTCTGAAGACATAACCTGGAATCTTACCAAATTAAAAGTGAACTATAAATTTTTATCCCTTTTTTTTTTTGAGAGAGAGTCTCACTATGTCACCTTTGGTAGAGTGCTGTGGTGGCATCACAGCTCACAGCAACCTCCAACTCTTGAGCTCTAGCAGTTCTCTTGGCTTAGTATTTTATTTTTAGTAGAGATGGGATATTGGTCTTCCTCAGGCTCGTCTCAAACTCCTGAGCTCAAGCAATCTACCCACCTCAGCCTCCCAGAGTGCTAGGATTACAGGCTTGAGCCACCCTTCCCAGCCTTTCTCAATTATTAATATATACTCTGTGCTTACTTTCTTAATATTAATATGAGTTCATAATATGTTATATTATCAATAATATGTTAATAATATGATTATTCAGGTCAATATTCTTGAGACAGTGGCCATAAACTTATTCTCTACAACCAGCCATCATCATGACCTCTGTCACATATTAATTAGTCCAAAGCCCATTTCTCCTACCTCCTCCTATCCCCAGCCCCCTCCCCCACCCACTGCAATCAGAGCAAGCCTACATTCTTCAGGTAAACTGAATGTATGCCCTCTATTTTTCTAAGAATATAAGTCAAATTTCTACACTATGTTGACAAGTCTTCATTGTATGCATTCAAATACCCTGGTTCTGCCATTTTCTAGCCATTGCTTGAAGTTGAACAACTAACTTAATCATCTTCAAAGTTGTCGTGAAGATTAAATAAAATTATTTTAACCATTGTCAAGTACATGCTTGACAGAGGCTGAGACACAATCCTGGTCTTCAGTACTGAATTTTGAAGGTGGAGCTCTCAGGTCTGAGACTCACTGGGTCAGGTGGCAGCCCCATCTCCCTCTAGGGAGGAGCTTGCAGTGAAGCTGGAAGGAGCTTGGGGAGCAGACAGCCTACAAGTGGCCATATGAACTGAGGCCAGCTTTTCCTAGGCAGCCCCAACTCAGTCACCAAGCAAGGCAGGGTACTTGTGCCTGGTTACACCTGCCCACCACGGTCTTCTCTGCAAGGCAGTTGGGCTCTGGAGCTTCCCCTTGGATTGACAGAGAGTGCCCAAAGTGTGTCACCACCTGAGGTTAACCTATTCAGACTACTGTCTTTCCTTTATCTCTCCCAGACTTTACTCCCCCCACAAACTTTTCATACTTCTTACCCCATCTCATCATCTACTTTTTGGAGAACTGACACAGTGAGGAAGATTTCCCAGTGTACAGCACCCTCAAATACAAGTTCACATGGTGATGGAGTCCAGTACATCTGGGAAGGGAATAAAGGCAATAGGATTGTATTGGATTACAGATGACCTTTGAAAAACTCAGGTTCAAATGCAAGGAACCACTCATTCTTTTCCATCTCTGCCACTCCTGAGACAGCAAGACCCACTCCTCCTCCCCTTCCTCCTCCTCCTCAGCCTACTCAAAGTGAAGACATGAGGATGTAGACCTTGTGATGACCCACTTCCACTTAATGAATAGTAAATATATTTTCTCTTTCTTGTGATTTTTTTAAAGACATTTTCTTTTCTCTAGCTTGCTTCATTGTAAGAATTAAATATATAATACAACATATAAAATAGTTAATCAACAAAGTCATTGCTAAGGTTTCTGGTTACTAGTAGGCTATTAGTAGTTCTGGAGGAGTCAGAAGTTATACACGAATGTCTGAGTGCATTGGGGGAGGGTGTATAGGTGTTGGTGGCCCTAACATACTGTTAACAAAACAAAAGAAAGACCTAATGGTTAAACAAATCTGTGTGTGTGGGAACGGGAGGGGGAAGAAATCCTAGAAGACAGCAATGTGGAGGAAAGGCCTACCTGTTGCAGAATTCACCCTTAGGGTTCCTTACCAAAGAGCTGAGAGAGTCTCTACTGAAGCAAGGGCACTCCACCTGTTGATCGTATCCCATGCCTGGTTACAATGCCAAAACTGTGTTGAACTAAACTCCTGAGCCCATACCTTAGCCAGTTCTGGGCCCCTGAATTCTCATTATCTGGCGGCTTTTCAGAAGTCTGATAACCACGTCAACTATGAGAGAATTTTCTTATCTAAAATTCCTTCCCATTCACAGTTGCCCTTTGAGGAAGGATTTTATTTTTCCATTGAGGAAACCGTGGCCTAGAAAAGTTGAGTAACCTGTCCTGGTCCTACAGCAACTAAGCAGCAGAGCCATGAGTCTGCAGTTTTTCTGTCTGACCTCTACCCACCCTTAGACCGTGTCCCTTCCCCCACCCACCCTTAGACCCTGTCCCTTCCCCCCACCCACCCTTAGACCCTGTCCCTTCCCCCTACCCACCCTTACACCCTGTCCCTTCCCCCTACCCACCCTTACACCGTGTCCCTTCCCTCTACCCACCCTTAGACCGTGTCCCTTCCCCCTACCCACCCTTACACCGTATCCCTTCAGGGAGACTACACTGTAAAAGGCATTTAGACCCTAACTAAATCTCAGATGCAGGAACAGTGGGAATGAGTTTTATCCTTTATAGTTAAACCCAAACCAGTTTGAAAGTGAGCATTTTCAATGAGAAACTGTGACATAGCTTTGATTTTTTTTTTTTTTTGAGACAGTCTCACTGTCACCCTCGGTAGAGTACTGTGTCGTCACAGCTCACAGCAACCTCAAACTCTTGGGCTTAAGTGATTCTCTTGTTTCAGCCTCCCAAGTAGCTGGGACTACAGGTGCCTGCCACAATGCCCAACTATTTTTTTGGTTGTAGTTGTCATTGTCGTTTGGTGGGCCTGGGCTGGGTCAAACCTGCCAGCTCCCGTGTATGTGGCTGGCACCCCAGCCACTGAGCCATAGTTTTGATCTCGATGTTGATAAAGCCAAAGACTGTGTGTAGCCTATCAGTCGGTAGGCTGCTCTGTGCCTGCTCCTCCCTTCAGCAGCACTGTCCATTGTCCGCTGCATCCTACAAACCCTGCCTACGAATCTGCAGGCACAAGCCTTTGGATCTTGTAAACTTTTGAAGGCACAGATCTGCCAACTCTCATATCCCTCTTGAAAGTATCTGCAGAGACAAGTATAGCCAGAATCATCTCAGGATAACAGACCAATGGGGATGCTCTTTTCTTGTGTAGCCTGCTCAGCAAATTGTGCTAAAGGATCCAAACCTACCCCGTGCTAGCTGCCCACTCTGCTGCCAATCCCAGCCATCCCAAAACATTCTGCTCCTGATGGCCCATTTCACCACAGGGACAGGAAACTTGAACTGCTGCTCCTGTCTGGGCAGTGGAGCTACGCGGCAGCTGCATAATTAGTTCCGCTCTTGGAAAACTGTGCTTTCTGAATAGTCTTCCAGCTCTGTACGGAATTGAAGCTGTGTTTTATTCTCAGCACAACCGTAGCCTAATAGGCTAGAAACTTGGTTTGTAAAGATGTGTCCTCTGTCCCAGTGGATACATTTCCCCTACTCACACTGGCAAAAGCTAGCCTTATGAAATGGAGCCTCACAAAATCCACCTGTCTAAAGTTCACTCTGTCTGTGCAGAAACTAGCCTTGAATTGAATTTTCTTATGCTTCTGGAAATAAGGAAATGAGTCTGATAAACTGTCTAATGTTTGTCAATTGTTTCTACAGTATGATTGATACCTGCCACAGACAGGCCATGGGGTACCTCAGCCCTATGTGGAGGTGGCACCTCCTATAAGTCTTGGGAGCACTGGGATGGGGGGAGGGCTGGCAGGAGTTGCTTAATACAAAGTTACTTCATGAAACATTGAAAAGGAAGCCACTTGGCTAGGGATCCTGGCAAAATGTAGGGTGAGAAGGAGAGGCCAGTGAGCTACTTAAAGATCTTCCAAGAACACCCTTAAGATCTAAATGCAGATACTAGAGCTTCCCCTCAGATCCATGGACTCTGCTATAGTCACTGCCCACCTGCAATCAAGCTTGGAGGGGTCTGGCCCTCTAAGGCAACACCAACCCTAATTCTTCCCCAAGACCTTACATAAGACTTCAAGCTTGGGACACAGTCTTTTTGGCATAAAAGAAGGTTCTTAATTTCTAAAGAAAACACTTGAGGAATAGAAGGACATAAGGTTGGTTTCCCCCCATATAAGCAAAATAACTTTAAGTGGCACAGGAAAGAATTTGAGAGAATATGCAGACATTCAGCACATTTTGCCTCTGGAATAAATACAAATACCCTTATTTGTTCATATGAACATTGGAAAGAACAAGCCAGTGGTGGATGCTGATGACAGCGGACTCTAGCCTTCCAGATGGTCTTCCTCTAGAAGGCTAAAATTTGCATTCTCTAGACTCTCCTGAAGGATTTTCTAATTTCTTGGGATTCAGTGGCAGTCAAAGCAGAAATAGCATTTGGTTCCAGTGTTAATTCTCCCACTTTGAGAGGTAGTTTGGGAAGTGGCAGCGAACTCCTTATTTAGAGGTTAAAGTTCTGGCTCCAGTGGCTGCCTGAAGGCTGGTCCATTCTATAAAGTTCTGAGAGTCACTCCTGAAGTCCTGGGCTGCTACTCACCCCTTCAAGCCCCCTAACAATTGTGTGAGCACGTAATTTCCTGGATGAAATCCCTTTCTGCTTGCAATCCATAATGTGCTTTCTGGTTCCTACACTGAAGCTTGACTGATACAAATCCTGAAAGATTCATCTGACCCAAGCTTAATCTTATGTGTTCTATCCTTACTTCTTGAATTGCTTTTGAGGTTCTCTTCTTATCCAGCTTCACATTTTATTTACGACCCCTTTATTATACTGGGCTCTCTGTCCCTGGTATATTATTTATTGCATAACTGAGCAGCAGTAGTAATCCAGAGGAAAAGGCACACATTTTATTTTATTTTTTAGTTAATTTTTATTAAATCATAACTGCATAGATTTATGGGGTACAATGTGATGATTTGATATACAGTGTGGAATGCTTAAGCTAAACTAACATAACCATCACCTCACTTACTTATTTTTGTGATATGACATTTATGATAGATGTTTTAAAATATTTTTTACAACAGACATTTGCCAAAATGTTTATTGCAGCCCAATTCACAATAGCCAAGTCATGGAAGCAGCCTAAATGACCATCTACCCATGAGTAGTTAAACAAACTGTGGTATATGTATACCATGGAATACTATGCAGCAGTAAAAAAGAGGGAGACTTTACATCTTTTATGTTTACAAGGCATACATATTAGAGCTAAATAAATCTTGTTTTAAAATCTCAGTCTCCTGTCACTGTGGATAAACTTTTTAGTGTCCAGCCTCTATTTTCTGATCTCTAAAATGTGTCCAGGAGGACCTTTCCTATCAGACTGTGGTTCAGTTTGGGTGAAAAGCCCTGGGGGCCCCTTGCAGGACACACGTGATCTTCCTAGAGTGATCTCCACTCATCATCAGTTATTATTTCCAGAGTCAGAGGCAGTCACTCTCTAGACCAGGGACACAGAGCCCAAGCGTCCCTTCAGTAGTTGGATGAAAGAGAAGTTCAGGGTAGTTTCCTTCCTGTCCTATGTCCATGGGTATAAGTCACCATGTCAGCACCCTGAGTGATCTCCCCAGAGCTTCAAAGTCCAACAGCATCTGCTTGGTGCCCTTCAAAACTGTGAACTCCTCTCCCCTGAGGACCAGGCCTCTAAAGCCTTCCTACTCCTAATTTTGGTGGAATCCATGTGTATGTTCCCCAATTCATTTATTTATTTCTTTTCTTTTTGTCTCCTTTTATCTGTCTCTCTCCTCTCTGTCTTTTTTCATTTTTCCATTCTACATATCTGCCCATCATTTTATTGGGGGTGGAAGGCAGGGATGGAAAGATTACATAAGATTTAATATGCTTTTGTCAGCAAGTAATAGAAAGTTTGTCTCAAGAGGTCTTAAACTATAAAATATTTTGTTGGCTCATGTAAGTGGATACTCAGAAGTTCAGGCTTTGTGATTTCCTCACATTGTCCTCCTCCTCCGTTTGAAAACTTTATTCCTACAGGAAGCTGCCAACTGACACAATACTCAGGACAAGTGGGAGAGAAAATCTCCTATCTAATTATGAAATTAACCCCCCTTCAGACTTATTGGAATAATTGAGTATATGTACTTGCCCCTGAACCAAGAGCTATCACACACCAAGTGACTTGAACCTGGGCTCCTAACATAATTCCTAGCAGAGGAATGGAATGATCCTGACTGGCTTCGGCTGCATCTGGAGTCATTTCCCCAAAACCATACTGTTCCTTCCCTAAAAGGGAAGGATGAGACAGATGTTCACTACCGGACAACTAAGGAGAGGGTCTAGTCTCTCATTTGGATCAAATCAGTGTAAAAGATTCAACAACGTTCACAAGACAAAAAGTCAAAATTGACATTTCAGTGAAAGTGAAAAATCTAAGCCAGAAATCCTGAGGTCTCTGAACTTCCTATAGGAAGTAGGAAGAGGAGTTTTCAGTTGATCTTATCAGAGTCAGAAAGGGCAGGACACAGTGACCCAGCTATACCGGGGGACACACCTAACAATGAGTAGGCAGGGGGAGGGGACAGGGAAGAGGAGGCCTAACTGCACAAAAGAAAATACTGGAATTGTTCTTTCCAGATTTTCCAATATTCTTATAATGAGAATGTATTAATTTTATGATTAAGAAGTATTAAAATAGTTATTAATGGTGGTTTCTAGATGTAACTTATTCTTTAGCATGAGATTTCCATAACCAATTCTTCATTTACCATCCACAAAAGCCAAGTTCAGAGTAATACCTTTCCCAATGTTTGTTATACATTGAATTGCCAAGCTCTCAGGAGGCCTGGCAAGATAAAAATCCCTAATTAACAAGTTCTCAAGGACTGACACATCTTTGCCATAATCATGATATGGAAATTGTGGCATATTTGTACTTAATTGCTTGAAAGTGAATTGTTATTGAATCAATAAGATATGTCTCTGGCCCCCTGAGAGAGACTAACTAACTTGGGAAATCTCAGGAAGAACTCTAGCTCTGAGAAGTACGTTTATCTGTAGATGATTTGCACTTCAGCAGTGTAAGGTCTTGAAAGGCAAGGATTCTGCACAGAGTCACCGCACCGGCATGCACACGGAGGTACATGACAAAATCTTTGCTTGGTACAGACAGAAACCGAGACTCTCACGGCAAACACTCACTGTCACCAGCTGTGTCATTTCCTCTATCTTGTACTGTTCACACCCTCTTCCTTTAAGTTTTCTCTTTTCTTTTGCACATTAACCAGGTTTTGACTAGCAGGAATTTCACTCACTGAACTGCCTGTATATCAGAAAGTGAGAGGTTTTCTATCTTCCTGGAGAACTTTTCTTTACAACAGACTGGCCTGCTGTGCTCTTCCACACCACAGCCGCCTCTTCTTTTCTCTCTGCAGACGCTGCTGACCGGCCACTCAACGCAAGCATGTGGCCCCAGATCCACACCTCGCCCAGTGGTCACAAAACTTAAATTTCTCCATTTGGTGTTGAGTGAGAACCATGAATTTCTTAACCTCATTTTGAGTTTGCTTAAAATAAAAATCCTAAGCCTGTGAGGTTCAAGGGTGAAAGTATTTTGACTATCTTAAAATTATAAAGAAAAGAGATTTTTTTTTTTGGTTTCAGCTCCTGGTGAGGTTAAAAAACTTAAAGGCCGGGTGGCACCTGTGGTTCAAAGAGTAGAGTGCCGGCCCCATATACTGGAGGTGTTGGGTTCAAACCTGGCCCCAGCCAAAAACTGCAAAAAAAAAAAAAAAAAAGGCCAAAGAAATTAAACTCATCCTCCAAATGTGTAGAGCTGGTCAGTGGTGAAGTCAGGGTGAGGCTCCTGGGTCCCTGGGGATACTGAGTACTCCTCTCAGCTCTGCGCCCTGCTGACCATCCTGGTGGCCAATGCATGCTGCCCTAGGGTAATCACTCTCATTTAAATCCCCAATGTGGGCATATTACAAACTGCACACAAGAGAAAAGCAAATGTCTCAAAAGTGTGGACCGAAGTGCGTGTCTAAAGAACAGTGAAAGTCAAAATCAGAGAACGTCTTACAGCATCCTGGGGCACAGTCACCCCTGGAAATGCCTCTTGGGAGGGAGAGGGGCAGAACCAGGGATAAAAACACATTCTGTAATTCTGCTGCTTTGGGAAATGGCTGTGTAACAAATGGCTCAGAGGAGCTTCAGTTCTATGTGGAGCACTACTGTACTACTGACAACCATATGGTAATCATAATAATTTTGATGTAAGGTTTTAAAAAGTGATTCCTGTACCCCATACTCTATCTTGTTCTGATTGCCCAAATGCAAGCTGAATTCTATCATTTTGCCAAAAAAGGCAGGAGGTAAACACAATGTCAGTCTGCCATCTAAAGGAACACCCACCTCTGTCCCAGCCAGCTGCCTGTGTATAGTCAGCAGGTGCCAGTCTCTCTGTGAAGGCAAACATTCTCCCCTAGAGCGGCAAGATTCAGTGGAGAGTTTAGGCCGCATATTGTCTCACTCTGAAAAGTCAGGCCCTGACTAAAATACTTCAGGTCACTAATACACCTTTTACCACCAGAAGCCTGACTGCTAAACCAGTTGTGTTCTCTGCCTACACAAACTGTCAAGATGATCTCTCTCTCTTACCCAAATGGACATAGCAATGGACTGTACCAACCTTAATAGCCACTGCCTCCCTTTCCCACAGGGATCTAGTTGGCAGGCCCCAAGCAAACACAGAGCTCATGGGCCTTTGCAACTCTTAACCCCCAGAGACACATGTTTTCTCTGGGCTTAGCCTTGGCTCGTGCTTTGACCCATGGACATTATTAACAAGTGGGCTGCAAAGAGGCTTAGGAAGCCCTTTCACACTGGAACCATGGCTCTTGGCACATTCTCGCTGAAGTGTGTCTAGTTTTCACGCTATAAAGCTCAGTCTAGACTACCAAAGATGACAGTGCACAGGCACAGAGAACCAGGCCAGGAGAAATAAATGGGTCAGGCTCTCAGCTGCACATCACCTCAACTACACACAAAGGTGGGGCAGAAGAACTGCCTAGCAGAGCCGAATCAACCCACAGCATCATGAGAAGGAATAAATAGCTGTTGCTCCAAGTCCCTAAATATGGACTTCTTATTCAGAAACAGGTAAATGAACTGGTACATCCCTCCTGGGAGTTCTAAGGGACCTTTCTGTATCCTCTCTATACAAGAGCAGAAAAGGAGAAGGGAAATTAAAGTTGGCAAAGTATCCTCAAGGAGTAATGGTTCCACCATGATGACAGCAAAATCCCTTAGCAAATGAGTCTCCTTGTTCTCTAATACATAAGGACAAGAGCATCCAATCCAATACCTGCCCAACACGCACAGTGTGAGGTTAGAAAAGACGATGTGTTTATTCATTCACTTATGTCACATCTCTGTCAAGAGAAGATTGAGACCAGTTGGGATAATAGATAAAATACTTTTCATGCCCCATAAATGAAGGTGGTTAAGACATTTCAGATATTACAATATTTACCAACACATTTTTTCCACTCACAAACCTTCTTTATTCCTTAGTCTTCTCTACCAACATTTTTATAGGGAAAATTTTTATTGTTTTACCTAAATAATTATTAGCCTAATTAATAATTGATCGCCTTCAACTTTGTCCGCTTTGAAATAGAAATACTTGGCTTTGAGCAGCACCTGATCAGTTTAGGGGGCGAAAGTGAGGGGATTTGGACAAGGGGAAAGGGCTGAATGAAGGAGGACTGAGGAGGAGACTTGGACAACTGGCCATGTGCTCACAGGGATCGTGTAACTTTAGAGGGGCTCTAAGCCACGCAAGGCCAACCATAAAAAATTATTCAAGTTGTCACAGTTATTCAAGGTAATAATGACTTGTAATGATCCTGCTCTCATTCCCAATCCTTAGACTGAATTAAAGTGACAAAGAAGTTAATTTTTTTATTTGGGCAAATGTGTGGGATATACAAGAAACGTCATTATGTGTATACAATACGTAGTGATCAAATCAGGGTACTCAGGGTCAGGATTTTTAAACAGTATCACGTTGTCACCCTTGGTAGAGTGTCTGTGGCATCATAGCTGACAGCAACCTCAAACTCTTTGGCTCAAGTGATCCTCTTGCCTTAGTTTTTCATTTTTAGTAGAGACAGGGTCTCACTCTTGCTCAGGCTGGTCTCAAAGTCATGAGCTGAAGGAATCCACCCCCCTTAGCCTCCCAGAGTGCTAGAATTACAGGCATGAGCCACTGCACCTGGCCAAGGGCTGTATATTTTTATTAAGTACAGTCATCCTGCCCTGCTATCTCAAACACTGAGTTTATTCCTTCTGTCTTATTGTTTGTTTGTGTCCTTTAACCCCTGCTCTTCATCTTCCTCCTCCCCACCCTGCTCACCCTTCTCAGTGTCTGTTACCTGTTTTTCATGCCTCGCTAGCTACCTCCACGCATTCACATTTTTTAGCTCCCTCATACAACTGAGAACATGAAATATTTGCCTTTTTGTGCCTGGCTTTTTTCACTTAAGATAATCACCTCCAGTTCCATCCACGTTGCTGCAGATGACCTGATTTTCTTCTTTGTATGACTGAATCGTATTTCGTTGTTTCCATGCACCATGTTTCCTTTATCTGCGTTCACCGAGGGACATTTAGATCGAGTCACTGTCGTTGCCGTTGTCGTTAGTGCTGCAGGAAGCAGGAGAGTGCAGGTGTGCCTGTCAATACTAACTTCTTTTCCTTTGGGCAGACACCCAGTAGTAAGATTGCTGGATTGAACGATAATTCTACTTTTAGTTTTCTGTGAATCTCCACTGTGCTTTCCACAGTGGCTGTACTATGGACATTCCCTCCAGCAGTGTATAAGGGTTTCCTTTTCAAGGAGGTATATTTTGTACACAAATTAAGTGCATTGAAAATCCATTAATCAGTGACTGTGTCTGGGTTTAGATCATTAATGTGCTATAATAAGCCCTCCTAGCTTTGTGTTCTGGCCTGAGATTTAATCTCAGAATGAACATTGAAAACCCAGGAAAATCCCAGAAAGAGAAGGACACAGGAGGAAGAGAATCAGAGTGGGAGGAAAAAGTTTGGAGATTCTGGGTGATTTTGCTTGTGTGTGTATGTGTGTGTGTGTTTTCTGGTTTGGGGTATTTTTTATCATATATTTAGATAAATAAATGAGTAAAGCCAATCTAATGATAAATATTTCACTTGTTATTGCTGCGGCTGATGACATCGTGGCCATCACAGAGCTCTAAGCTCCTGTTGAGTAACTCCTGAGACACTTGGGTGGATACAAAATGGAACCCTGGCCTGGCCATGGTCCAAGTCCATGACAAACTGGAGTGTAGATAGTAACAGTCTTTCTTATTTTCACGGTAAAATGTCAGATTTTACATTTGCTTCTGAAGCATGTAACTCTCTTTCCACCAGCTACATCACAATTTTGGTTCTTGCCTTAAAGCCTGAACTATTACCCAGCTTCTGTCAAAGAGTGCTTGACACCAGTGATATTTCCAAGTTTGTGTGTGGAAGGGTACACTAGAATGTTACTTTCTGGCTGTGCTCTGAGTTTGAACTATAAGAATACACACTCTCATGGGAATATTTTCCATAGTGACAAGGAGTATATGCCAAATTGCTATAATACCTTTAGCTGATTGATAAGAAATGCAATAAATAAATAAATAAAGCTATATGGCAAATATTTCCCCATCCAGACAAAGCCAGGTAAAGAAGTAAAATATTCATGTCGGCGGTTTTTGTACCCCAATTCAAGGCAAGAAAACAGAATCCCCCTCGGAGCAACACAGTAACACAGCTCTGCTGATGCATTTTTAGCCCAATGAGACCCTTGTCACGTTCCTCACCTCCAGGCTCTAAGGCAGTGTTTTCCTTCTTTCTTTTTTAAGAGACAGAGTCTCACTACGTTTTCCTTGGTAGAGTGCTGTGGTGTCACAACTCACAGCAACCTCAAACTCTCGGGCTTAAGCGATTCTCTTGCCTCAGCCTCCCAAGTAGCTGGGACTACAGGTATGTACCACAAAACCCAACTACTTTGTTTTTCTTTTTTAATTTTTTTGTTGTTGTTGTTGGTTGCAGTTGTCATTGTTGTTTAGCTAGCCCTGCCCAGGTTTGAACCTGCCAGCCTCGTAACCACTGTCCTACGGGCGCTGAGCCTAAGGTAGTGTTTTTCAACCTTCTTTATCTCATGGAACCTTGAACCTATAGTTAAACATACGCAGCACACTTAAGTTATGTTGATCCAAAAAAGGAGTCAAACATTTCACTGTGCTTTGAACTTCTTTGGAAAATAATTTAATTAATGATCTTTCAAAATTTTTGAGGCACACCTAAGATCGTCTCACCAGTGTGCCATGGCACAGAGGGTGAAATGCCTGCTCTAAGTACTAAGTCTGTGTGGAGCCATCGTTGGGGTAGTTATGGCAGCCACAAGAAATAAATGCAGTAAGTCTGAAGGACGTTCAGGAGGAGAGGACGAAAGGGAAATGGGATATTCTATGTCAGAATGTCTTCTCTTTTTGAAGATAAATATTGCCTTCCCTACCCCAGCAAGCTGCACCTCTTCCAGACTTGGTTTTGTCCTTAGGGCTGCACACTGTACCAGACCACAGCAGAGGCTGTGGTGGGGTAACTCAGGCTGTCAAAGGATGAATGGGAAAGGGTTAGAATATGCTGGTTGCAGCAAGAGCTTCTTGCATGACTGGGGTCAAGGACAGCCAGTAGGGGGCTGGGGACCAGTGAGATTCTCAACTTCCACATAATGCCAGCCAGTGCTGCTTCCTTGCCCACTGACTTCAGACGTGACTGCTTCACCAGCTGAGGATGAGCCCAGGGGGTTGGAGGGCCGGCCTGCTCCCGCACCCCCCCACCCCCGCCCCGGCTCACCACAGCCGCAGCTTTGCTCCACAGAGCCAGCCTGTGCAGCACTCCAGTAATCTGCACCGTATAATTTGGCACTAATTTTATAAAAATTAGTGGAAATGAGGAAATGAATGTGCTATTGTCCGTAAAAAAGTGTAAGCCTCATAAAAATGTAATAGAGATGACAATTCAAACTATCAGAAGCTGATGGGGGATGCTCAGTGGGAGTTGATCCACTGGGGGTCCCTGCTGAAAAGCAAATGAAAGAAGCCCTTGACCAGGTCTGCTCAGAAGACAAAGCAGAGGGAGCAGTGACTAGCACTTTCTGCTCATAAGCTCACTGGGTCCCATCATCCACCCATTGGAGTAGGTGCCATGCTTATCCCCTCTAGGGTTCACAAAGCTTAGTCAGAGAGAGGTTAAGAGGTTAACGCAGCTTAAGGAATCACAACCACTGAGTGGCAGAGCTGGGATTCAAGCCCTAGCAGCCTGACTTCCGAGCCCAGCCTCTCCCTGCCTTCCTCCCCCTCGCCCCCTCCCCTCTGGGCCCCTCTGAGACGTCCCCCTGCTTCTCCCTGCAGTCCTGACAGACGCCACACCCCTCTGCCTCAAGGCCTTCAGCCTTCTCTGTTCACTTCTCCCAGACGCTTCTCATGCTCACTCCTTTGGGTTTAATAAACACTTCTGTGCACACACCCTGACCTCCCCACAGGAAGGCCCAGCCAGGATGTCGGCTTCTCCCGAGTGAGAAGAAAGGTCTGAGTCCCTCTGGGGTGGGACAGCTACTCTGCCAAGGACAGGAAGCCAGCAGGCTCCTGGCACCCCCCGCAGGTGTGGAACTGGGTAGTCTAGTCCTGTTAGTTGCAATCCCCGTATTACTTCCTCCTGTTGTGGCTGAACATCCAGTGAATACTCATGAAAGTTGTAGCTGGACTCTATGATGTGACAGGGAGAATTGTGGGTGGATCCACCCTTCACTACATGATCTTGAGGCTGGAGGGTGAAGCAAGACATCTTCCAGCCCCTCAGAATGGTGACCCCCCCCAGTCCCATTCCCTGAAGTTCCAGATATAAAAACTGCATCCCCGTGACATGAGACATGAGAAGACTCACTTCAAGAATCTGAAGAAATCACACAAACCACAACAGCAGCTGCTGGCCCCTCTGGCCACAGGGACCCCTGGTCTTCAGTTGTTCAGGCCTCACAGTTCCTGAGACGTCTAACCCCTTTCATGGTGATTTACAAACCTTGGTTGCTTCCCTGCATTGTTCAGGATTCAAATAGCCTGGTAAGAAGGCAGGACTGTTTGGATATTAGGAAACTTAGGCTCAGACCTCTGCCTTTATAGTTTCTAGCTTTTTTAAATTTTATTATTTCTTTTTTTGAGGCAGGGTCTTGCTCTCCCAGGCTGGAGTGCAATGGTGAAATCATAGCTCAGCAGCCTAAAATTCCTGGGCGCAAGTGATCCTCCTGCCTCAGCCTCCTGAGTAGCTAGAACTGCAGGCACCTGCTACCACCCCCAGCCCAGTCTTAGTTTCATCCCACACTAATGCTTCTCTGAGTCTGAACTTCCAGCTCCTTCTGACACACTAGGACACCAGCACATGATCTGTCAAGAATGCAGTCAGAAAATGGTTAACAGAATGTGACCCGAGATTTCACAAAAACCCATATTGTATAAGTGTTTAATATTGGTTAGGGCCTAGGCACAGTGTTCTCACTCCCAGAACTTTGGGAGACCAAGGCAGGAGGATTGCTTGAGGCCAGGAGTTTGAGACCAGCCTAGCAACATATCATGCCCTCTTCTGTACAAAAAATTTTAAAAAAAATTACTAGGAACATCATGGCATGTGCCCGTAAGTCCTAACTATTCAGGAGGTTAAGGTGAGAGGATTGCTATAGCTCAGGAGTGTGATGCTACAGTGAACTATGATCCTGCCACTGCACTCCGGCCTGGGCAAGAACTTGTCCAAAAAAAATAAAAGAAAAAGTTGGTCAGAGATGCATTTCCACAAGTCCCCTGAGGGCATACCAAGATGCTTCCCACCTGGCGCCACTTTAAGACATGGGTATACACTTTCCACAAAATGCTTTGGTGTACAGGGAAGAGCAGTTATATCCACAGGTAAGAATTTATTTCGTGCCATCTTATTTATAGCATTTTCAAATAACATTTTGCTCAGTATCATTTACACGTGAGAAAAGCACAACTTGGTAAGGCACCACCAGGTTACCACAGTCTGGAGAGAAGACCTCGCTCTCATTTGGCTCATGCGATACCTGGGTAGTTTCTCTCAAGTCTGGCAAGCGGAGAACAAGGTTGTGAAAGGTCCATTCACACATATGCATAACAAGAGGAACACACAGTCTGGGAGCAGGTGGCATTTATAAAGTCAGGATGGTGGTCTGACCACAGGAGTTCAGCCGCAGAGGCGTTATCTGAAGGGAAATGTTCATGAAATCTCTGCAATACCAAGCTGCAAGTTTAACAATTTTTGAGCTTTGAGGTGAACCAACTTTTTATATTTAACTTAGACACATAAAAATTTTTCAGCCCCACACCCTATTTTCACAAAGAAAAATGGACAAAAATCTCAAGTATAATCATATCTTTACTATTCTATAAAATGCAG
Organism: Galago senegalensis; assembly: GCA_963575145.1. Classification (NCBI taxonomy): domain Eukaryota; kingdom Metazoa; phylum Chordata; class Mammalia; order Primates; family Galagidae; genus Galago; species Galago senegalensis. The sequence goes on along the minus strand of CAUYTI010133094.1, from coordinate 20,527 downwards.
CAGTTTTTTTTTAACATTCATTTAATTGTCAATTTAGGTGAATTTTAGCACTAACGATCCAAGCTGTACCGTTAAAGTTATGCTGCTTGCACAAAGCTTTCAGAACTGGGCCACACAGGTGCTGACCACTTCCCACCAGTGGCCTAAAGGCAGAGAGTGCTGGAGGCCCCTCTTGGGGGACCAAGTGCATTCCCGAACACTGTCACATGCATAAACTTCTTTCAAGTTTTGTGTTCTATATTAAAAACTAATTTACACTGTACTCCATGCCATTTGCTTTAATGTAAAAATAATGTTATTTACCAGTTAAATAATTCATCTTCCCCCCTCCACATCTGCATACCAGAGCAGGCAAAGCCCAGACTGGGACGCTTAGCTCTACAAATAGGTGAGCCAGTACAGCAAGATGAGATGTATTTAATTAGGTCTAGTTAAAGCATTTTCACAAATAATTTTATTCCCTCAGGTTGTGACTAAATGTTTTAGAAAACCATGACTGATATCAATTTCAATGTGTGGAAAAATCAATAGATAACAGTCTATGTATTTTAGTGGTTTAAAAATTAACTTTTGTTAAACAAAGAAACTTGTTCATTTCATTTACCAAGAGGAATTAAAGAAGCCCCTACCTAAAGCATAACCTGATTTTTTTTAATAGAAAAACACAAATTGTATTTTTTTAACTATAAAAAGGACAACACAAAACCTGAAGAAAGATAAACCTCTTCTATCCACTGGCTTTACAGTTCCCTAGTTCATTACTGAAGTGATTTGGAGACTCAGCTCCACCCCACTGGTAGCATGACTTTATAATTCAGAGTGTTCAGGCCACCTGTGTCACCTCAGGAGCACACCTACCACATAGTAAAAACTACTCTCAGACCTAAAAAAATGCCACCTTGAGAGATATGTTTCACAAATGTGGTTTTCTGACTGTTCCACAATAAGGAAGAAGCCACTGTGGGGGCCGTGGTCCCAGCATGCTCCTGCCTGGCCACACTTGACCCCACGGCCCCCCTCCCCTGCCACCCCCTCTGCGGCTCCTAGACACACAGTACTGGTCTCTGCTGCCAGTACACCAAAGGCCATCTGTAGATTTAACTGGTTGTTTTAACAGGTTTCAATAAATGCTCATTTTATTTTTTGTTTCAAAATAGTCTCAAAAATGTATATATTAAGATATATTCAAAATTGTATCTAGAATAGAATCAAAAAGATGTTTGTTCAAAAAAGTGCTAATGAGAAGAAACAGCCAAGCTTCCCTAATATCTGTATTCTGGGCCACACTTTCTCCCATTAACAGTTTAAAAGCCTGAATCAGCAGCAGGCATAGCCATGCACACATACATGTGTGTGTGTGAGGAGATGGGTGTGTGCAAATGAAGTAACTTTTGGCTCACTTAAGGAAAAAAAGGTACATTTTGTGTCCCATAAACATTTACTATTGGGCTTGTAAGAGTGTTTACTTCCCTGCAGATGGGACAGCTTGAATACAGAAGTTTAGAAACAACTCAGGTAGGTGCTCCCTGGTGCTCTTACCTCCTGGGGTTCATACCTCCTGGGGTTCAGAAGCTCAATGCACACATTACAGTACAGAAAGCAAGTGTCACATTCTGATTCCGACATGAATCACTCCCTGAAGAAAATATCACAACTACTGACCAATACTTGCTTTCCTCTGCATGGCACGCTGGCTATGTTCATACAATGTCAACGTGCTGGTCTAAAGGTAAAAAAAAAAACAATAAATATGATTTATTTTCTGCTATATACTCAGTGGGATATTTTGGTTGTTGCTTTTAAATCTTAAGCAACTGGGTATTAGAGACAAAAGTGATTGGTCTGAGGTTTCACAGGCAGAGATCACTCTTTCTTATATTTTTGTTCTTAAAAAAGGTATGGTTTGCATGAAGTTCCAAAGCTAAGAATTATTCTTACCAAGGTTGACCCAAGTACGTAACACACTGTACATTAACAGCCCTTAGTTGAGAGGGTTAAATGCAGCATTCCCCCTTTTGTTCTTCTGTGCATTATAATGTAGGAAAATTTCATTCTTGACATATCCAGATTCCTGGTGTCTTCCTCATATTAGATATAAATTAATCAAGAGCTCTAAGCTCTAAATTTCCAGAGTGTTGAAAACTTCTTAACTTACTTCATAAATATCCTGTGTAAGCATCTATCCTTAAATTCAAAGAAACAGTAAGAAAATTAAAGGCAAGAAAAAATACATAAATTGAGAGCTCCTCCTATCATACAAACACATTTTCTATATGGGCTCTATACAGTAAAAGGAGTCGTTTCAGCTAATATAGCTTCTAATATCAATTTCACTTGAAAATAGCCTTTCCGAGTGTCTTGCCAGCATCATATGAAACAGCAGTATTTCTTCCACCAGGACTTGGAAAGGTTTTTCACTTTGTCCGGAGTCCTGCTTTTTGACCTGTTTGGCTGTTGCTGAGAGTCCGAGTACTGAATGCCAGCCACGATGGCTGCATCAAAGACCTCTTTGAGGTTTTTTTGAGTCAAGGCTGAACACTCAATGTAGGAGGCAGCTTTGATTTCCTCGGCACACAGTTTAGCTGCCTCTTCAGGCACCGGCTTCTCTCTGCATTTGTCCAACTCAATGAGGACTTTGACATCTTCTCTGAGATCCGACTGTGTTCCCACCAGGATGATGGGGGCTTTGGGACAGTGACACCGAATCTCCGGCACCCATTTCTCACTGACATTCTGGAAAGATGAGGGGCTGACAACACTAAAGCACAGCAGGAAGATGTCTGTGTTGGTGTAGCAAAGAGGCCTCAGCTTGTCAAACTCATCCTGCAACCAAGCAAAGCACTTTTCAAGCAATTACTTTTCAAGCAATTCTTATCAATAAAAAGACCTTAGCATTTCTCATGAAAAGGTCTGGCAGGTAACAGAAGTCCCAAAAATCCAGTGTCTGAGAAGCAATCCTGATATTCACCCAAGTGAGGCTGGTGTTAGGGCAAAGGTCTGGTAGCCATCTGCCTCCAGGGCCAACAACAGCCCTGACACTGCCAAATGTGTTCAACATTTTTGTCAATACTCACAAGCTACTTATAATTTATCATAGGAAAGGCATTTCAAGTAGGTGGGTTCTAGAAATAAAACTGACTTTATCTAACCTCCAACCCTCTAACTATTGGTACTCAGCTACTCTTCTAAGATTTGACCACATTTGCACTGAATCTTTAAGCCTCCAGTCTGACACCGGTCTATTAACACAGCTCCTCTCTTTGCAGACTCAGCCCTACCCCTTCCCTGCAGCAGCAGCAAGTGATGCCAGTGTCATCCCATCTGCACCGTGCACACATCTGTGCACGTCTGGTGCAGAGTAATGTTAATCAGACACAGGAGAAGACCCAGAAATGGAGCTGAGGACCTTGATTAGGCCACTTGTCATCAGCAACTCCAAAATCTTGTACCTCTCAATGTCACTTGCAGACATGGGTTAATACATTCTTATTCTGACTGGATCTTCTTTCTCCTTCCTTCCTCTTTTCTTTATCTCTGCCAATACCTGTGGCCCCCAGGTCTCCACAAATAGTGCTTTAGACAGATGAATAATCATGGACACCCTACCCTGAAGATACAGAGAAATGGATCTAATTAAGTTAGAACTGATCACAAATTAACCAACCACCCTTCTGTTGAAAGCTCTCCTAAAGCCACGCATTTAATAGATATACACACTGAAGCCACCCGCATACCAGGAGTGACAGGTGAGGGGATATTGCTGTGCACAGAGAGATAAGTCTTCAACCTACCATCTCTTTATATCACACATTCTATGGTTCTTCTGCAACACCCTATTCAACTAACTGAACACTTTGTAGGAAAACGCATATACATCATCTGGTTCCTATTTAAATTTTCTATCTGTGAATGCCAACCATCCTTAGGTATAAAATCTTTAATAATTTCCCAATGACAAGAAAAAGGTAAATTTTATCCATGTCTTTTATTACTCAATTGGCATTCTCTGCTTACTTACTAAGTTCTACTGACCTGTACATTATTCTCCATACTTGGCTTTTTTTTTTTTTTAGATATAAAGGAAACTTATGTTTCTTTTCTTTAAAAGTACTTTCATTTGAGGCTCCGTATTTCAAATATGGGACAACAACCAACCAATCATGTGAAAGTCAACCTGCTAAAACGCTGAGGCATGAATATAGCATTTCAGAATGTCACTGCCACTTGTGAGACTTCTAAAAGTTAAAAAAGAACTATTTTAGTTCTTCATGCCAACTTTGCGGTGAATTAATAAGCACAGAAACTCAACCAGGTAGACTAAGCTTAACTCTGAAAATATTTTTATGAAATGCTCCCTCTGTACTCAGAGGGCTTCACATGAACAAGCACAAAACCAAGACCAATATGAACAGCCCCATCAGGTAGGTATACCCCACTGTTGGAAGACAGTCACCCTTGGCAATGTCCTGGAATCTGGAGTTGCCTTACCAAGAAAAAGAAAGGCAAGCTCAAAGATTAGGCCTTCTGCCTGGACTCTGGAAAGCTGGCTCCTCAGACCTCTTGTGATTTAGCCCAAGGGGCTTGGGAAGTAAAACAAAAATTGAACCCTCCTGCTAGGTGCCTGACCAGAAACCTTAGGTACTTGCTGAAATAATGCAATACACATGGGCAATGAGACCAACTGCAATGTACTCTCAAGGAAACATGTTCTAAGTCCAAGCAATCTGCATGTGCTTGCCAGGTCTATGGCAAAGACCCTGCACAGAACTCTGTTCAGGGAGGGAGGAGCAGAGACAAGAGACTGGATTATAGCACCCCTCTTGTCTAGCTACATAATGAGTCAAAAGGCTAAAGAATTTTCAGCTCCTATTGTTAATTATGCAATGAACTATTCCTATTTCAGCAATATTCCTTTCTCTTACACTGAATGTACGTTATTTCAAGTTCATAGTCTGCCTCTGATCTGCACTTGAGTAAGACTCTGAGTCTAGTGTTAAAAATGCCCTTTGATATCTTATAGACTCCCCTACCCCCCACCCTCCCTAATAAGAAAAGCCAAAGGTACAAGAAGTGATTTCTAGTGATTTATTCAGCTAGTAGAGTCATGCTCTACCCCCAGCTCATCAGCTTCTCTGGGAAGCCACACTCCTGCCCCAGGTTCTGGTCCACATGTGCTCTCATTCATGCTCCTGGTGTTTGAAGTGGAGGACAGTGGAGTCACTTAATTCTGGAGGTTATCGTGACAACTGCCTAAAGAAGGAACATAGCAGGTGCCAGAGCAAATTTAAAAGGTACTTTTCAAATCAGGGCCAATAAGAATAGAGAAGAACCACTACCTGACCAGTTGTGCTAGCAGTCAAAACAAATACTAACAAGTTATTAACTTTATCTTACCAGCAGTGTATTTTTCATAATAAGTTTTTGAAGTTGGTTGTCTATGAATTTCTAGATGGTTGCCTTATTCATTATTTAGCAGGGTATTCTCTATGAATCAGTATCCAAAAGTTAAGAAATACATCTCATTGAAAATATTAATTACTGGGAGATCAGAAGAATAATTTCCAAGTGAACTGAAACTTAACAACTTAGCACTAAAACCTTTCTTTTTCACTAATTACAAACTTTTTCAAATATAAATATTTCTAAAATGATTCTTGCACTTCCTTGATCTTTAAACAGATTATATTAAAAGAAAAAAAAATCTAACCCTTCCTTAATAATTCAGTTATTTTTACAGAGAATTTCTGGGAAAGAATCTATTTCTCTTTCAAAACTCGGCCTGGAGGTTTTCCTCCTAGGCACACTAGCCTGTGTCTCTGAGCTACGACTCTCTTCTTTTTCACTTCCTTCCTGTCACTATTCTTTTACCAGCTTCTATAAGCCAGTTTGTCCTCTACATTTAATGCCCAGTTCTAAGTCTGAGGGGCAGACCTACAACTTACATTTGCAAACTCAAACTGGTTCTCCACTTATTCATCCATCCTAAGCCACGAAATTAAGCCCAGTTACATGCCAGGCACTGTGCTGGGCAGCAGGCATCAAACTGCAGCCCAGGAAGCTGTGCCCTGTGTGGAGAGCCAATACTTGCCAGCAGCCTGGTGTGGGCAGTGCTATTCACAGGCTGGGAGCTACACTGAGTTGCTGCTCCACCCCAGAAGGGTCCCCGGCAAACCTGCTCTGGATGTCACATGTCTTCCTGTCTTTTTTTTCTTATCTTCGGCCTCTTAGCAGCAAGGATGCCTACATTTACTAAGATACTTCTTTGCCCACATTTCAAAGATCAGAAAACCTGACTCCTAGTTGCAAAACACTTTATACAAAGCAATGAAGCCTGAATTAGAAATATCAGCCTTGCATTCAGAAAGATTAAGTACTAGAAAAGGCTGTGTTCTTTGATTTCTACTTTCTTTTTTACAGGCAGGGTCTCACCCTGCCTCCCAAGCTGGAGTATAGTAGCATCATCAAAGTTGACTTATAACCGGAAACTCCTGAGTTTAAGAGATTCTCCCACCTCAGCCCCCAGAATAGCTAAGACTACAGACACCATGCCCAGCTAGCATTTTTATTTATTTTGTTAAGATGAGGGGGAAGGGTCTTGCTAAGTTGCTGAGGCTGGTCTTGAACTCCTGGCCTCAAGAGATACTTTGCTTTAGGGCTCTCAAAGAGGTAGGATTACAGGCATGAGGCACGCAGGCGGGTTCTTGATTTTTATTTTGTACAGGTAATAAAAAGTAGATTTTTCTTATTTTTTTCTGCTTACACTAAAACTCCTGGGCTGGGCTATTACAACTCATGCTGCCATGGCCTCTACCAGACAGGTGCTCTTCAAGGTTGCCCAGTCTTTTGTTGCCGTAAGGTTTAAAAAAATAAAACCTGTCCTCAGTTCTGGATTTGCTGTCCCAGAATAGATGAGCAACTAAAGCTCTAATTCAGGGGTCCTCGTCCTCAAATTTTTTAAACAGGGGGCCAGTTCACTGTCTCTCAGACCGTTGGAAGGCCGGACTGCAGGTCCCCGGAGGAGTCAGCTGCTAAGCAGGACAGGCAGAGGCGGCAAAAACACCTGGGGGGCCAGATAAATGTCCTCAGCTGGCCGTAGTTTGAGGACCCTGCTCTAATTTAAAGGAGGCTCTGGGGATACTGGAAAATCAATGCCATAAATGCTGATGGTGATGTGAAGTCACCTCAGAAAGTGAAGTAGGCAATTTCACCTACCTACAAAGTACCCCCAGCACTTCACTGAGCTCTAGACAGCACTGGAAAGACAAGTCCATTCACTACTGCTTTGGCAAACTCAAGCAGCCTGGGTGCTCTCAAGGCATAGCCTGATTTCAGGGACCTGAGCACCCACCAAGGGGGGTTTAGTTGATGGCAAGCGCTTCTGGGAAGAACACTTGTACCCTCTTCATCATTTCCTGGCCAAGTACCTGACCAGCCAGTGAGGCAAGAACAAATGTCCACAATTTGGAAAGAATAAGCTGAGTTCTTCCATCCCTCCAGCTTAGGACAGCTCTGACAAATGGGCCTCTGCTTTGAGGGAGGGGCTGGTCTTAATGAGGCAACTCACAGCTCAGGAAGGAAGTTTTAACGCTTATGCACATTAGCTACATCTTTTTCTTGAGAAAATTTCTTAAATGTCTAGCCCATTAGCCTTTAATATATGATTATAAGTTGTCACTATCTTGCCTTGAGAAATAATTATAAAGCATAACTAAAATATTTCATGAAAAGGAGAAAGTAGTATCTGAAAGTCCTATAAGGTAAGGCCTGCTTTTGACCTGCTTCCTCCCTTTGCTGGTCATAACCAGGCCAACCCTCATTTCACTGGTTTGGAGGTATCTCCCCTCTCTGTCCTCTCCGGCCCACCCCTGCCCCCAGGGGCCAACAATAGGGGCGGGTCTACTTTAGAATGACCCATGGAATCATTTGGAAACTCCTCAAAGGTTATTTGGAAACCTTTAAAAGGCTGTTCCCTTTGCCAGCACTGAGCTGTAACATGATACTGACCTGTCCTGCAGTGTCACAGAGCTGGAGTCTCACAGGCCGCCCATCCACAGACACTACAGCTTAAAAACAAGAACCAAATGACAATTAGGAGGTGTGTTTTAACCTCTTTCAGGAGACTAACAGTTTTAGCTTGAGCTATCATTCTCACTCTAACCCCTTCAGCTCCCATTCTAGATCCTCTAATGAATTAAAGACTTTCCTAAAACACGGAAGCCCTGTTACAAACCTTCACTCCACTGCCAGGAGAGAGGCAGAACTAAATCCCTGAGTCCTTTGACGGGCGCGGTGCCCCCTAGAAGGGCCTGGGCTTTTCTCCTAGCCCTGAAGATTTATTTTCCTGTCACACTTGTTTCAAAGGACCTAAAAACAACACTGGCGGGTAAGTGGGAACCAACCAGTGTTAAATCAGTGGAAAACCTCACAAATGATTCTGTTTTCCCTTGGGAAATGTTCCCCAACTTCAGCATTTATCATAAAATTCTTGTTTGTTTGGAGAACATGTGCAAACACAAGCTGCCCACATGATCCTGTTTTAAAAAGAGGGCACTCCTTATCTCTCTCTGTCAGTTCAAAGAGGATTTAAAAAGACAAGGAAAGGAAAGAAATCTGTGCCCACTGGGATTTGGTTTCTCAGGGAGGGTGAGGTCTACGGCAGGACAAGCTGTGAAGTTTCTATTTTATTTAAGCACTCGGCTGTCTCTTCTGTACAACTTTCTAATTGTTTATACTAGACAGCTGGGGGTGGCGGTGATAAAAGAAACAGTCCCTGGGATGGAAACCCACTGGCACGGCACCTTTTTATCTAGGGTACCTGAGATAAAAGAAAGGTCAGAGAAACAAATATTTTAAAAAGCAAGACAGTAAATGTTTCACACTGGCGTTTGTGAATTTTAACTTTCTCTTAAATTTCAAAAAGACCTGAAAAATCAAGATAAAGGATTCATCCCTGTCTTTGAATCTACCAAACCAAATGACACAGCACCCCTACACACAAACACACACTTACAAGCTTTAAGCAGCTTAAAGAGATACGGAAAAGATACAACCAGAAACAGCCAAAGAGAAGGGCCAGGACAGGGGAGGCGGTAGGACTTAGGAAAAAAAATGGTGTTTAATCAAACCTAAGCCTATTTTCACAAAATCAAGTAATCTCTGCGTCTCTTTAAAGTGGAGACGCCCCTTGTGAGCTGAGCCACCTGATAGAAAAGGTTGGAATAACACGCAGGGCCTCAGGTCAAAGCACCAGCGAGTCACCTTCCGATCGCAGCTCGGCAGCGGCGCCGGTTACGTCGCCCTGACCAAACTTCGCTCGGCTGCAAACTGACCAGGCAACCTCAACTCCACCTGTTTGACTCCTGCTTATCTTGTGACCACACCGCGAGATCTTTTCTTTCCGCCGCGGCTGACTGCCGCTCCTGCTCCTCCCCAAGTTCGGGCTTGGGCGCTTCCCATCCCTCTGGGTGGGCTCGGGGAACGTCCCGCACCCCCACTTGTCCGGCTTCTCTGCCGGGCTGGGCACAGGGCCCCGCAGCCGCCGTGGGGCCCCGCGACCCTCGCGCCGCTCGCCCTCCTCGCAGCAGACAGCGGCCACGCGCCCCCATCCCCAGACCCCCGGACTCCCACCCCGGGCCCCGGCTCACCCGAGAAGTTGTCGAAGGCGGTGGGGATGTACTCGGTGGGGTAGCCGTTGGTGGTGTAGCTCACCACGAGGCTCGTCTTGCCCACCGCGCCGTCGCCGACCAGCACGCACTTGACGCCGCGCCCCTCGGCACCGCCCGCGCGCCCCCTGCCCCCCGGCTCCACGGACCCGCGACCCCCGCGTCCCCCGCGCTCCCGACGCGGCGGCACGGGAGGCGCCTCGCAGCGGCCGAGGAACGCGGGGTCCCCCTGCTGCGGGGGCATTGGTCCGCGCGCGCGGCCGTGGGGAGCAGGGCCCTGCCCGACCGCCTCTCTGCCGCGGAGGGTTGCGGGAGGGAGGAGCTGTCACCCACCACAGCGGGCGCGTCCCAGGCCCCGAGAGCTGCGGTTCCGGGCCGCACGCCTCGCAGACAAAGGCGGCCGGGGAGGGTCGCGGCTCCGCGCTGCAGCGGCGCCGGCCGGCTGTGCCCGGAGCGATTGGAGGACTGCGGCCCGAGAGCCGCGGATCCCGAACGCTCTGTCTCCGCTCGGCTGCCCGCGACACGACGCGGTGGGGGCGGGCGGACAAGGAGGGGAAGGAGGCGGGTCTGGCCGGGCGGATCGGTCCCCGAGCCGAGGCCACAGCGCCACCCGGCTGCGCGCCGCGCCCCTGCACCCCACCCTCAGCCGGGGAGGCTCCGTGGGGGGCGGGGGGCGGACGCCGGAGCCGGGGCACCTAGAACAACGTTCGGGGGAGCCCATGCCCTCGCCGCGGATGCGGCGCGGGGCTCAGCAGCTTCCTCCCGGTTCCCGAGACTGTGGCCGCTGCTCCCCGGCCGGGGCCGTCCCGCCTTGTGGCGCCCACGCGGACCGGGAAGCCGGAGCTTCGGCCTTTTCCGCCTGGTGCGGTGCGGGCCTCTCCCGCCACTGCGCTCCACCGCGGGGGGAAACGAAGTTTCCTTGCTGCCCGTCTTGTAGGTGAAACTGAATTAACCGGCAGTTTTTTTTTTTTAAGTCGAATTGTTGCCGGCATTGTGATATCTTTTCATGTTGAAGCAAAAAGATGCCAGCCCCATTGTGTAATGCTCATTTGACTTTCTTTTGGCATGGAAGGTGGGGCTGGAAAAAGAACTGTTTTGGACCGAACGTTAAATACGCAAACAGTACGGAAAGCTGATGAAGGGAAAAGGAAAAAAAAGGTCTCTGCATAATTTTTGCGATATAGACCACCACAAATGAATGAAAAAGTCCTCACATGATTCCCACGCAGCCACGGGCAGTGTGTTGGACACTCCTGCATGATACATTTATGGTCCAGCAAATTTCTTTAGCCCAAATCCTTTCATTTACTTACATATAATTTGGAGGCATTAATATTATCTGAAAATTCCTTTTATATTTGACACCTTTCTCTTCCTTCTTCCTGTGTGTTGGCAACAGTCTCAGAAAATGAGATGGCCATTCAGAAAATGACATGTCTCTTTTGGGCCTGGACAGAATACAAAGATGCCTGGGGACTTACAATGTGGTGTGAGAAGAGCCACATACTATTAATATAAACACAATACTATTAGTTAGCAGTAGTATAAATAACAATAGCTAATAAACACTGGGCTTTTATAGTGTGCCAGACCCTGAAGAAAGCGCTCTGCGTGAACTAACTTCTTGAATCTTAAAGTTACTTATACCCACTTTACAGATGAGAACACCTGAGGCACATTAGTAACTAATGAATTGGATTCCACAATTAGTAAGTGGCTGTTCCCAGATCCAAACCCAAGGAGTCTAACAGCCTGAACTTCTAACCAAGGTCTGGAAGGCAAAAATAAGACAGTATGATAAACTTAGACTTGGAAGTATGACCATAGTTGGATTGAAGAGATGGGATTTATCAAGAAGCTAGAAGCTTGAATCCAGGGTCCCTTACTTTACACAGAACATCTTCCAAGGCCCTGGGAAACATAGCAATGTAATACATGGTGGTATATTTCTGTAAAGTTTTCAAAAATATATATTTTAACCACCATCAGTTAAGTCCCCTGTCTCTTGTTGGAGGTCAATTTTAACCCTCATATTGAGTAGTTTTTAAGTAGCTATTGACCATTTGGGGGATCAAGCCAAGGAAAGTGAATTTGGAGAGACTTTTTTTTTTTTTTTTGGTGGGTTTGAACTGCCCTTGGTATATGGGGCTAGCTCCCTACTCCTTGAACCACAGGCACCACCTTGGAGAGACATTTTTGTTTGGATTTAATAGTATACAAAGCCAGGATGAGGGTGAGCTAAGAGAGGTGTCAAGGTGTAAATGTACCTGTGTGAATCTCAGCTCCCTTAAGTTTCAACCTTCAGGCTCCTTGCTTGCCTCTCCCTAGACCTAGCCTTGGTAAGATGTCTCTATGTGGTTTATGGTTTTGTGTAATTGTGTTGTTGCTAATTGTCCGAGTATAGGAATGGCTACCAGTGAAATACATACCATCCTCTTTGAGTGTCACATTGGTGACACCTTAGTTCCCCTCCATTACTTAGCATTAGAAGGGTTGTGTTACCAAAGGAGTAGCAGAGTTTGAGAGAAACAGAGCCAGAAGCTAGTGTGTGGCACTTACTTCCATCATAAAACACATAGCATTGTTAATATGGCTTTCTCAACTATACCTAGTTAGAAGGGAAATTCTCTCTTGTAAGGAATATGCCTGTATTCCAAGTGTAGTGGATAAAATTATAAACACACCATACATTATTGGAGAGACTCCTGATATTTGATAGAATTGATCTCTGAATTCTCATGCTTGTAAACACATAAACCGGTAGTAGCAACACAAAGAACAAGTTTATTTGTGTATGAAGTATCTTTCTGTTCTTTCTATAGAAAATATATAGTAGAATCTCCATAGCTGACCACCTGCCTGCCTTGGTCACCTCCTTAAGTTGACCTAATTTTCATAGACTGGGCATACACCACATGCACACAATGGAAGTCTGACCTCTACATATTGCCCACCTCTGGAAGTTGTATCTTGACCACTTGGACTGTGACACACAATAGTAATTTACCCTCTATAACTTGACCAGTTGAGGCCACTCTGCAGCAGGAGTAAAAGGTGTGGGCTTTGCCCCATAGTTACATTGTTTTTTCTTTAGTGTAAGTTCTTTTTTCATGTTCTACAATCACCACGTGTTGGATTAGGCCTAGCATGCTATTATTTATCATGTGTTATGGGAGATTTTTCAGTGTGAAGTACTGGTCTGAACTGTAGGTGCATCCTACAGCTAACTGAGACATGGTGGCCCAAGGGAAAGAACTCAAAGAGCTGACATTAAAGGAAAAGGTTGATCTTCTATATTTTCTAGAAAGCTGTAGCCAAAGAAAGACAGTGAAACATTTTGGTGTTAGCAAGACCACAGTTAGCAATGTCCAAAAACATACACATAGGTGGGGCATGGTGGCTCATTCTGTAATCCTAACACTGTGGGAGGCCGAGGTGGATTGTCTAGGCTCAGGAGTTCAAGACCAATCTAAGCAAGAGTGAGACCCCATCTCTAGAAATAGTCTTGTTTGTGGTAGATGCACGTAGTCCCATCTACTTGGGAGGCTGAGGCAAGAAAATAGCTTGAACCAAGAGTTTGGGGTTGCTGTGAGCTATGACACCATGGTACTCTACCAAGGGTGACAAAGTGAGACTCTGTCCCAAAAAAAAAAAACTAAACATGAGTACCTGGAGAAATATGGTAAGGAGAGTGGAAACCTATAGTGGAAAAGGAGGAAAACTTGCCTCCATGAAGTAAATGAAGCCACATTATGCTGGTTGAAACAAATGAGGGCAGTTAATGCCCAATCCACAAAGTTGCTAAAGAAAAAAACTCACACAGGGATTTGAGGCAGCAGATTACCAAACATCAAGTAGTTGGCTCAAGAAATATAAATTGTAGCACAAACTCTTCCCACGGGTCTTATGTGGTGAATCCAATGAAGTTCCAGTAGAAGGTGTGGAAGAGGAAGAAGGAGCAGGCCCTCACCACTCTGTCTCATTCCCTCATGCTTTCTTGGGCAACATGGCTGGCGTAGAGGAGGCAGCGGCCTCGGGGAGCCATCCAAATGGTGAGTTGGATCCAGACAGCAGGGAGGCAGAAGCTACCGCTATGGCCAAAGAAGCAGCCAAGAAAAAAGATGGAAGAAGAAGGAGAGTAAAAGTGCTGCTGCAGCAGGGCAACAAGAGCCTCATAAAGAATCAGTGGCCTCAGTGGGTGAGGTAGTGAGACAAGTGGAAAAACAAGCATTGAAGAGAAAGAGATGATGATGACGAAGATGGTGATGGGGGTGGAACAATATAAAGAAGAAGAAGAGAGAATCAAAATTTCAAACAGGCTTCGCGCCTATGGCTCAAGTGGCTAAGGCGCCAGTCATATACACCTAAGGTGGTAGGTTTGAATCCATCCTGGGCCTGCCAAACAACAATGATGACTGCAACCAAAAAATAGCCAGGCATTGTGGCGGGCACCTATGGTCCCAGCTTAAAAAAAATATTTTTTTTCAAACAGATCCTCCTTCAGTTCTAATATGTGACCTATATCCTAATGGTGTATTTCCCAAAGGGCAAGAGCACAAATACCCACCCAGAGAAGATCACAAACAGCCACTTGGAGAACTACAAGTGAAGAAAAGAAAGCTTTAGATCAGGCCAGTGAAGAGATTTGGGTTTGTTTGTTTTTTTTGAGACAGAGCCTCAAGCTGTCCCCCTGGTTAGAGTGCCATGGCACCACAGCTCACAGCAACCTCCAACTCCTGGGCTGAAGCGAGTCTCCTGCCTCAGCCTCCCAAGTAGCTGGGACCACAGGCGCCTGACACAACTCCCGGCTTTTTTTTTTTTTTTTTTGTGGTTGCAGCTGTCATTGTTGTTTGGCGGGCCCAGGCTGGACTCAAACCTGCCACCTTAGGTGTATGTGGCTGGTGCCTTAGCCACTTGAGCCACAGGCGCTAAGATTTGGAATGATTTTCAAGAAGTAAAGAAACACATCAACAAGTTAGAAAATATGTTATGAGCTGGATCAAGCCCAGGGTGACAATGATAGAAATCTGTGAAAAGTTAGAAGACTGTTCACTCAAATTGATAAAAGAGAACAGATTAAATGCAGGCCTGGCATTTCCTACTGAATGTTCTCCTAATAATTGTGCTGCCCATTATCCTCCCAATGCTGGTGACACAGCAGTATTACAGTATGATGACCTCTATAAGATAGATTTCAGAACACACATAAGTGGTAGGATTATTGGCTGTGCTTTTACCATCACTTTTAATACCAAATATGATACATTATTAAAAGCTGTAAAGGATGCTACAAATACTGGAATAAAGTGTGCTGGAACTGATGTTCATATGTGTGGTGCTGGGGAGGCCATCCAGGAAGTTATGGAATCCTGTGAAATTGAAATAGATGGGAAAACATACCAAATGAAACCAATCCATAATCTAAATGGACATTCAACTGGGAAATGAAGAATACATGCTGGGAACACAGTGCCCATTGTGAAAGGAGGAGCGGCAAGAAGAATGGAGGAAGGAGAAGTGTATGGAATTGAAAGCTTTGGTAGTACAGGAAAAGGAGTTGTCCATGACGACGTGGAATGTTCACATTCCAGGAAAAAGTTCGATGTAGGACGTGTACCGGTAAGGTTTCCAAGAACAAGACACTTGTTAAACGTCATCAGTGAAAACTTTGGCACCATTGCCTTCTGCCGCAGATGGTTTGATCACTTGGGAGAAAGGACATTTTTGATGGTTCTGAAGAATCTGTGTGACTCGGGCACTGTACATCTGTGTTCACCATTATGTGACATTAAAGGATCATATATAGTAGTTTGAACACACCATACTGTTGCATCCAACATGAAGCAGATAACTATTAAACTTGGTCCAAAGCCACCTCAACAACTTTATTTTGTAAGCTTTGTTGGAATACATTATTCCAGAATTAATTTGCCTGTTTTAATTGTGGACCTATGTAATACTTTTTATTCGTGTTAAAAAAGAAGGAATTTGATCAAAGGCAAATAGTCTAATGTAATTAACCAAAGAAAAAGCTTTCAGGTCGTTTCCAATGTTAACTGTTTTACCTTCTCCTGTCTAGGAAATGCTATAAAACTCAAATTAGTTAGGAATGACTTAAAATTTTGTTTTGAACATCTAAGGGATGCTTTGGGGATATTTATATTGCCATATTCTTACTTGAATGCTCTAAATGACCACATCCAGTTCTGCATCTGTAAACCCTGGTATTGCTTTTTAACCTTCCTAGAATCCATTTAAAAAAAAAAATAAAGACATCATCATATCTGACAGCTGTATTTCAATGTCTGTGGTTATGATTCTGGACAGGAAATAGCTTAAACTTAATGTAAAGAAATGTAGACCCTTTTTTCTGGATTGTAGACCTCTACACCGAGACTTTCTTCTGGCATAGTGGCTCAAATGCATACACATGCGTGAAGTGAGACAGCTTCCTTTTCATTCATAAACATATAGCTCTAGAAATATTTTGCCATTTTTTATAGCACCATGTTAGTCATTCTTTCATATTTTCCCCCTGACATTTAGAAAAATCTACTAACTGAAACAGGACTTAGTCGGAACATTGTACTAACTTGAAACTGATTTGGTAAAAAAAATCTCAAAATTTAGATCCTTGGTCTAATGGTAGTATTTATTGGGAAATTTGTTCAGTTTGCTCAAAAAACCAAAAGGGCATCAAAGCCACAAAAGCAAAGAAAAACAGAAAAATCCCCCATGTTTGGATCTTGTTCATTAGAAAGATTAAATTGAGATTATTAGGCTTTTTCTTTTCTGAGTCAAATGCTGTAATACCCTGCCCCTTGCCTGGTTTGGGTTCTCAGCATTACTAGTGGTATTTCAGGAGCTGAGGTTATGGTTACTCTCCTTACAGCAGCAAAGTTGAATGTAAGGATTTATAAAATTAACTTATTTGAGCTGAGCCCCACTACTGATTCCTTAATGAACTGCTTGAATGTTTATATGCAAATGATTTGGTGGGAATGTTCCTGTATAATTTCAAAATTGTTTATGTACCAAGGCAAAGCTTTAATTTGTATATGCATCAGCACAATGAGATTTATTGCCTGTGGGATGCCGTTTAGTTTGTATTTTGTTTAACTTTTTCTCCTAGGAAGGGAAACTTATGACTTTTGTACGTAGGTCATTTGTTAGTAAAAAGCTGCTCTTTTAGCATTAGAGATGCGTTACACATTGTGGAGAAATCAGTCTAGCTTTTAGCTGTAGAGCTGTGTTTGTCATGGTGCTAACGCTCAGTAGCCACCTCTGAATGATGTCTCCATGTTCTGTGACGCTATGCTAGCAGAGTCCTGTTTAGTTATATCATCAGGGTTTGTGCCCGCCAGCTAGCTCCGTGGGGGGTTTGAGTCCATACCTTTCAGGTGTGCTTTGGGAGGAGGTATAAAACAAGTATGGTGATTTCTAAACCCAAGAATTTTAGAATTGACTACCATAAGTAAAGAATTTTGAAGCTTTATAAAATCTTGGGCAGTACAATCTCAATGTGAGCTCAATTATGAACGAGCTCCAAGTTCCCTTCCCCTGTGGCCCCTTTTCCTCCAGAATGTAACAATTACCTTCACTTAATCCAACATTTAACACTGCTGAGTTCAGCAGTGCCCTAGTTTTTTACCATCTTATAAGAGGACATTCAGTTAGAAAATGACATCTTTGAAACCTCAGATTCTAAGTCATATGGTCAAACATGGTAAATGGACAGAGCAGAAGTGCCAACATGTCCTCGCCTGCTTCCCGCATCTCACTGCTGGCTCCAATTCCTGAGAGCAACCCCAGCCCTTGCTCAGCTACTGAGCTGTGTCTCCAGCTTCCCTTTCACAGATACCCGGCAGCCACATCTGTGCAGCTTCCTGGCTTTTCTCCAAGCTCCAACCCTGCACATGGGCTTCAGTTGAATGGGGTTTTATTTCCCTCTCAACTTCCCCAGAAACTCCTGACTTGTGAAAGCCCTCCTTCCTTACCCCTGTACTGTGGGGTGCTCTAATTTCCTGAATGAGCCCTAAAAGATAATCTGTTTTTTCTACTGGAAGTATCATCTGAGGGAAAAAAATGACAAGAAAATAGTCTTGATATTTTTCACTGGAAAGATGGAAAAATCATATAATGTCACCAGACCACCAGCTGGACCATAGTGGGTCCTTGGCAGTAATCACAAGCTGCCATAGTAAAGGCATCATAGTAAGGGGCTCAACACCTTATTTGATATGTTAATACCGGTTTCTCCATCTCCAAAAGTCCCTTTGTTACTTGCTATCATCTTGTTGGTAACTAGAATGAATAAATTAAGAGGTCCTATTGGCATCATGAAATTTTAAGATATGAAAATCAATCATTATTTTTGATTGTTAAAAAATATTTCTGAAAATAAACTGTTTGTATTGTTTTTACTAGTCAGAGTAGGCTATACTGTGCTGCGGTGATACATAAACACAAACTTTCTATATCTGTAAACATAACAGTTTTGTGATCATGAAAAATCTACACCAGATCAAGTGGCTCTTCGATGTAGCTGCCTTCCGAGTGGTGATGCAGGGATCCAGTCTGCTTGAGTCTTGTAGCTATGCCACCAGGACATGCAGTGTACACATTTCTGTCTACGTATGTGCCCATGAATCTCTATGAGTGAACACAAGCATTTCTGTGTGTACAAACACATGTAACAGCAATTTTATAAGAATTCAAAACTGGAAACCATCTAAATGTCTAAAATAGCAAAGGAACAAGTTATTTGGGGAATTTACGTTATGTTTCTTCAGTTGAGAAAACAAGTGAACATACAAAACAAGAATGAGTCTCACCAACGCAATGAGTGAAAGAAGCCAGACACAGAAGAGTGGAATTTACCTGAGTGTGTAAAGCAAAACAAAACCAGACGAAGTTATGTAGATCAAGGACAATAGACACTTTCCCACACACGTTCCCAGCCCCTCCCTACTTTCTCATACCAGCGCCGAAAGTAACCGCTTCAAAAAACTTCTCAAGCAAAAAATGCCCAGCAACTCTGCGAGCCTTAAATCCCCCAATCACAAACTGCCTCATGCCCCTATCACCCTCACTCCACCTGCGTGTAATCTATCTTAGCTTTATAAGCAGCCTGTAACAGCCTCTCGGGGTTCCTTCCCTAGCGGCTGAGGGAACCCTGACGCGTCGGCAATAAACCAACCTCTTGCTCTTTGCATCGACCTGTGCTTGTAAATGGTCTTTGGGTGAGCGACCCCCGGGGCTGGGCACAACACAACCTGGGCCAGTTCACCCCTCCTTAGGCAACCTGGTGGCCCCTCGCTCCCAGGAGGTCACCATGTTGATGCTGAACTTAGTGCAGACACTCAATTGACATAGCACACTATCGCCCAGAACTCCTGGACTCAAGCGATCCTCCTGTCTCAGCCTCCTGAGTAGCTGGGACTACATGCACACGCCACTGTATACAGCAAAAAAAAGTTCTTAATATTAATATAGTACAATTTACCATTTTTCCTTTAAAGTTAGCTTTTCTTGGTATCTAATTTAAGAAATCTTTGTTTAGCTCACATCATAAAGATATTCTTCTGTGTTTTCTTCTTTAAGTTTTATTAATTTTAAAACTTAAATCTGTAATACATCCTAAACTAAATTTTCTGTATTGTGTAAGACAGGATGAGCAATTAAAAGTTTTCCACTGGCATTCTGGTGACCCAGTACTATTTATTAAAAAAACTATCCTTTCCCTCTTTCCATTGCTATACCACTTGATATATGAATCAGGTAAGCATATAAGTGTGGCCAGGTTCTAGATTCTCTATTCAGTTCCACTGGTCCATCTGGCTATTCTTGAGCCAATAGCACACTGTCTTAATTGCTTTATCAATAATAGCATTAAAATAAATCATGATATCTAATAGTAGAAATCTAAATTTTTCTTTTCCTTTTTTTTTGAGACAGAGTTTTGGTCTGTTACCCTAGCTAGAATTTAGGCCTCATTATAGCTCACTGTAACTCCAACTGCTAGGCTCAGATGATCTTCCAGTTTTAGCCTCCCGAGTAGCTGAGACTACAGGCCCATAGCACGATACTGGCAATTTTTTTCTATTTTTAATAGACACAGGATCTTGCTCTTGAACAGGCTGGTCTCAAATTCTTGACCCTCAAGTGATCCTTCTACCTCTGCCTCCCAGAATACTAGGATTACAGGTGAGCCATTGTGCCTGGCTAGTTTTCTATGTTTTGAATTTAACTTCAGTTTTTTTTTTGAGACAGCATCTCACTCTGGTGCCCTTCATAGAATGCTGTGCCATCATAGCTCACAGCAACCTGAAACTCTTGGTGTCAAGAGATCCTCTTGCCTCAGTCTCCCAAGTACCTGAAACTATAGGCATGTGCCACTAAGCCCAGGTAGGTTTTCTATTTTTAGTAGAGAGGAGGTCTCGCTCTTGCTCAGGCTCACCTTGAACTCCTAAGCTCAAGCAATCCACCTGCCTTGGCCTCCCAGAGTGCTAGGATTACAGGCATGAGCCACTGTGCCGAGCCTAGTTTTCTTTTTATTGTAGGTTGTCTTGGTTATTCTTATTCCTTTGCATTTGCCATATGAATTTTAGAGTCAATTTATCAATTTGCACCAAAGACAAACAAAATGCCTTTGGAATTACAACTGAGATTGAAATTTCAGGTTAATCTGTGAAGAACTGACATATTTAAAACACTGAATATCCTTTTTTTTTTTTTTTTGAGACGGAGCCTCAAGGTATCCCCCTGGGTAGAGTGCCATGGCATCACGCTCACAGCAACCTCCAACTCCTGGGCTCAAGCGAGTCTCCTGCCTCAGCCTCCCAAGTAGCTGGGACTACAGGTGC
>CAUYTI010133092.1:0-11282 GCA_963575145.1 Galago senegalensis | reverse complement strand
TTCCTCCCAATCTTTTGTTTTTTTTCTTTTTAAAAAAATTCCGGTTTATTTTTTAATGTGCTTACATTTTTTTTACTCTTTTGGTTTGTTTTTTTTTGGTTTGTTTTTTTTTTTTTTTTTTTTTTTTTTGCTTTATTACTTTGTCAAAAATGTTTCAAGAAAAAATGATATTTTTGATTTTTATTTTGACTTCTATATTCAGAGAACAACCTACCTTATGAGTCTGGGTGTGTCTTACCTTCCACCAAAACTGAAGTTCAGATTTTCACTTTCCCAGCTTCTTTGCCCTTGAGCATGGGTAACTATGCCAAGCTCTGTCACAAGTGTGAATGCCCCAGATGGTGAAGCAGAGACTATTATCATAAAGAGGCAAGTTTACCTTTCGCTGGCAGGTGAAGGCAGAAAAGATAGTAACATTGAGTTTTCAGGTTAGCAGCTGTGGTATCCAGAATTAAAGTCTAGGTAGGAATGTGAGCTGTGGTGGCCAGGGTTTAGTGGCAGCAATGGCTAAGGATTAGTGGCAGCATCCTTACCAGGGTTATCGCAGGAGTGGTTTGAAGCTCCTAGTTACTGCTTTTCTTCCAAACCTGGTTTTGCAGACTGCCAGGTGGTTTTGTGAGTTCCCAATATCCATTCAGCAAATTCCTCTTCTATTTAAATCAGGCTTGGTCAGTTGTATTGCTTCAAGAACCTTGGCTGATACAGGTTGATTGTAAAAAATAAAAATATAAACAAGGCAAAAAATAGAATCACCTCATTACTCAGATAACATTTTGTTTATGTGGTCTTTAAGAATTTATTTTATATATCTGTATATATTAAAATATACAACCCATGCACACATTCTATATACATTAAAACACACAACATACACACATATATACACACAATTAGTTAGGATGCTTTTAGATGCAAGTAATAGGAAACCAACTCATATTATCTATAACAGCAGTTCTCAACCTGTGGGTAGCCTTCCTTTTTAACAATGAAAACACGTTGCAGCATTAGGAAAGTTAAAAACCACTGATCTGTAACATGGCTGCTGTTCATGACATTCTGACCTTTGACCTTCCATAGGCCTTGTAGACTACAGAGTACAGACTGACCTCCTAGCTACCTTTAATAATCCTGGCTTGCCTGACCTCCCGTTGAGTCTACCAATATTGCTTCAGAGAACCATGAGGTCCTTGCTCACCACAGTGACTGTCCTTAACCTATCCTTAACCACAGTGACTGCCTCCTGACTAAATGCAACCTCAGAAGCTACTTGCAAAGCTCCAGGCTTTGTAGAGCAGCACAGGCCCCTCCAGAAGAGCCCCGCAGGGCTCCAGAAGAGCCCCACCATGGTGATGCTTCCTGGACCACATAATCCGGAGTAGACATATCTACTCTGGTCCTCTTCCCTGGTCTCTCTACAACCCCTTCTGCTTACCTCTAAGAGTGTCTCTTGGATCTTCACTCTCATACTTGTCCTTTCTTGGGCCTTACAACTTCTGTGGTTGTCGGTGAAATCTGGCCTTGGACCACCTTTAATTCCACCCTGTCCTCACAGGCATTCCAATCTTTAATTATTGCATTGTCTTACCTCAGCCAGCTCCTGATTTATGAATTGGTGTTTTAAGATCCCACTATTGGACTCAGGTCAGGATTTGTGGTCCCTAAGCCTGGTGCCAAGAATTGGATCAAAGTGCCATTTCTGTTTGTACAAATGGGTATCCTAGAATTCTGTAAAACCTAGGAAAAGGAAGTAGAGAAAAATAATCAAAATCTGGGTATTATATCAACAGAGGCAATCTGGAAGATTATGGGCCAATTTTTCTCTTCTCTTAGCAGTTTTTTTAATTTTTAAATAGTGTAATAATTTTGACAACCAATGAAAACCACTGAGAGCTCAATAGGGCTTACCCATATTAACAAATCCATATTAGAATAATAATTTTTAAGTATATCTTAAACCCAACTGACCATGGTGTGCTTTTGTTGTTATCTTTGTTTCTTTGCTTTGCCCTTTTAAGGAGGTTAGATCAATTGTTCCAACTGCAAGAGAAATAAAAAAATTAATAGGTCAAAATGTCTTCCAGTTATTGGGAGCTGCTACTAATTGCAGAGCCTCAAGGCTAAGGGTCCTTTGTTCTACCAGGAGGCTTAGTGAGTCTGACTGCGTAAAGGTAAGCACTGACATCTCCCCTCCCCCTAGCCTGGTGGCCCTTGAGTTTGGGAGCCAAAGGAAGAGGAGGAAGCAACATATGCTAAGCTTCCTTATGAATATCTAATGTTCACATAAACCTCCATTTCACCCCATGTCTTCAGTGAACTCTACCACATACTCCAATGTCTCATGGGAGATATGGGGAGGCAGGAAGAGGAAAGAGGATATCACTTTTCACCCCCCAAAAGAAGTTAAGCTGCATATTAGGTATGACACAAAAGAACTACCAAAAATGAGATGCAAATGAGACATCAGAAACAAGAGCTAGAGTCCAGTGACCATGACAGTGTGGGCTGCCCGGCCTTTCTCCCAGTGGTAGAGGGCTGCACTGTCTCTTCTGAATGCAAGTGGGTAAGCGGCTTTATACTTCTGAAATTCTGAAGGACAAAGTCACTTTTCCTGACATCTGGGTTTAGGCACCTTTTCCAATCTACTTTATTTTTCAGAAGCCTGTTATCATCTCCATCTGCCCTTTGTTACAGTAGGGGAGTCATCTACCCAACAGAGGAAAACACATTTAAGGAACTTATCATGCTGAGCTAACTTTTTTGGTACTATATGAGTACATTGGTCACCAGGGGCCCACTGACACTAATGCCAAATGATGTTGCCTAAGAAATCTGCATATTTAAATTGTACAAGTAACTTAAACAAGACCATCTACCTATAACATCCAAAAGACAGAAAATAGGAACTCCCGTGCACATCTAACTCCAGACGTGAGTGAATGAATGTGTCACAGATAAGGAATGAACGGTGAATACATAAACATACCTTTCACAAAATCCTTTCCAAGAATAGGTTTCTTTTTAAATGTGTTTCCTTCTTAGCCTGGGCGTGGTGGCTCATGCCTGTAATCCTAGCACTCTCAGAGGCCAAGACAGGCAGATGGCTTGAGTTCAGGAGTTTGAGCCCAGCCTGAGCAAGAGCAAGCCCTAGTTTTTACTAAAAATAGAAAAACTGAAGCAAGAGGATGGCTTTAGGTCAAGAATTTGAGGTTGTCATGAGCTGTGATGCCACAGCATTCAACCCAGGGCTACAGAGTGAGACTCTGTCTCAAAACAAATATATATATTTTGAGACAGATATATATATATATATATATTTCCTTCTTTACCTAATTGAGAAAAATATGCTTCTTTAACCTGATCTGTTTTTCAAATTCTGTGTATATCAATTTCCGTTTCAATTGTTTACCCAGTATGATCTCATAGCTCCCGGGCAAATGCCAAGGAAAGGAGATATGCTTTCAGCTGAATTAACGTAGGAGTCATAGAATCGACATCATTATGACATTATTATTATTATACTATTTCACTCCTTTTCGTGGCTGAGTAGTACTCCATTGCATACACATACACCACATTTTCTTTACCCATTCATGAACTGATGAGCACTTGCGTTGATTTTACTTCTTTGCTATTGTGAATTGTGTTGTGATAAACATTCACGTGCAGGTGTCTTTCTAATAAAATGACTTGTTCGGCACTGGGATTGCTGGATTGAGTAGTAAGTCTACATTCATTTCTTTGAGAACTCTCCATACTGTTATCCATAAATTTTGTACAAATTTGTAGTCCTACCAGTAATATATAAGCGTTCCTTTCTCTCTGCAGCAACACCTACATCTATCGTTTTTTGATTTTTTAATTATGGCCATTCTGACAGGTGTAAGGTGGTATCTCATTGTGGTTTTCTTTGAATTGTCCTGATGGTCAGTGATGTGGAATAGTTTTTTCATATTTTTGTTAGCCATTTGTCCATCTTCTTTCAAAAGGTTTCTGTTCATGTCTTTTCCCTTCTTATTTAATGGGTTTGTTTGTTTGTTTTTCTTGCTTATTTCTTTGAGCCTTTGTAGTTCTGGATATTAGTCCTTCATTGGCTATATAGTTTGCAAATATTTTCTCACATTCTGTAGTCTATTTATTCAGTCTGTTGATTATTTTTTTTGCCATATAAAAACTTTTTAATTTAACTGTCTCATCAAAAATACCAATGTCATATTTCACAGATCTAAAAAGAATTCTAAATTTTATTTGAAACAAACAATTTCTTAGTTGGAGATATCTGTTCATTCTTGGCAGGTGTGGTGGCTGAGTCTCCACTCTTGGGGAAAGATAGATAAGAACTAGACCTTACTTAATTGAGCTGGCATTCAAGGGATGTCTCTAATACCAACAGGCTACTGGTTTGCCAGACAGGAAAACTCAAATAGGTACTTGTTTCCATAGACTGGCTCTACATAGCATGGGGGGAAAATTATAGAGCTTTTCAAACTGTAGGTCTCAACAAACTAGTGATTTTGAAATCAGTTTAGGGAGTCTACAAATATTTGTCAATAAAATAAATAGAATTCATCAAAGTACATCGAATGTATTAAGGAGAAATATGTTTATGAAACTTTTGCTTCAGCTGAAAATGCCTGTGTATGCATTATCTGCAAGACAACATGTGAGACACAAGAGAAACTTCAGATGGAGAGAGAGAGAGATTCATGTTCATTTTCAGTCTGAAGTTTTTTATCATACACAAAAGATAAAAACGTAAGCAAGAGAAAAATACTTGCAATAAATCTAACAGGCAAAAGCTCAAAATCTAAATCCTACAAGATAACCACAGTTGCATGAAGATATATATGTTGTTTATCACAACACTATTTGTGATAGCACCAAATTGGAAATGATTCAAATGTGTATTAATAAGAAGCAAATAAACTAGGCTGTTAAAAAGAACAAGAAGGAGCTATGGGTAACAACATGCAGAGATTTTAAAAATGTATCATTCAGTGAGGAAGCAAGTTCTATGTGTGTTACAATGTCACTTTTCTATAAATGAGAATTTATTTAATAAATATTTGTTGTATACTTACAAAGTGCTGGACATTATTATAGCTGTTAGGGATCCAGCAAGGAATAAAACTGGCAGAATCCCTGACTTTACAGGTTTTATATTCTAATAGTGGAGAGACTGTAAAGAAATTAAATAAGTTTTACAGCATAGAGGTGAAATGTACAGTGGAGAAAAATCAGAGAAGGAGATAATGGTTGCCATTTTATTTTATTTTATTTGGTAATTTACTTTTTTGAGGCAGAGTCTTCTTCTGTCTCCTGGGCTAGAGTGCAGTGGCATCAGCATAGCTCACTGCAACCTCAAACTCTTGGGATCAAGTGATCCTCCTGCCTCAACCTCCCTCCAGAGTAGCTGGGACTATAGGGGCACACCACAATGCCTGGCTGATTTTTTTATTTTTTTGTAGAGACATGATCTGGCTCTTGTTCAGGCTGGTCTCAAACTCTTGGCCTCAAGCAATCCTCCTGCTTTGGCCTCCCAAAATACTAGGATTATAGGCATGAGCATCACATCTGACCAAGGGTTGCCATTTTAAATGAAGTGATAAGAGAGACCATCTGTAGAAGATGACCTTTGAGAAGACTTGAAAGAGGAGACAAAGGGAAAGAGAACAGCAAAATCAATGGTTGTGAGGAAGGAGCATGTCTGGATTGTTCAGGAAGGGCTAAGGCCAGTGTGACTGGAATAGAATGAGCAGAATGAACATCACTTTTTTATTTTCATAAATTGAGAAACATAGGCATACACATACTTAATAAATACTTAGACTCCCTGAGCAAGTAGCCATGGCTATGATTCACTAGTTCACTTAGGAAGAAATATAGAGCCAGGAGCCACTGGCTCAGACCTATAATCCCAGTGTTGTGGGAGGCCAACGAGAGGGTATCCCTTGAGACCAGAAGTTCACAACCAGCCTGGTTAATATAATGAGATCCCCACCTCTACAAAAAAAAATTTTTTTAATTAGGCAGGCCTTGTAACATGTGCCTATAGTCTTAGCTACTCAGGAGGCTGAGGCTGAAGGATCATTTGAACCCAGGAGCTCACAGCTATAGTGAACTATCACCACCACACTCTAGCTTGAGCAACAGAACGAGACCTTATCTCTAAAAAATAGAAGAAGAAGAAGAAGATATAGAGAACATAAACCAACATTTAGGATGTGCATGTAGCTCCTGTAATGCAAAAGTCAAATATTTGAGGCAGGCATTCTTCTCAACGTGTTCCTTTGCCAGACCCCTGCCTTCTGGTATTGTAACTGCCTGTATTCCCAACTAGCCTCTGGGCTTCGTGAGTGTAGAAACTGTTTCTGTACCTGTCATGCTTACAGCTTTCTGTCTGGAGTCTAGCAATGTTCCTGGCACTCGTAAGCATTCATAATGGCCTGCAGTTACAGTGCTTACTAAATGCCAGTAACACTCTAAGCCCTTAATTCATTTAATTTTCACAACATGGCTTTGAGGTACATACCATTATTGTTGCCATTTTAAAGAGAGACTACTGAGACATAAAGAAAGCAAGTAACGTTACTGAAAGTTACATGTCAGAGTAAGAATTTGAACACAGGCATTCTGGAGCAAGAATTTGAATGCAGACATCCTTGACTTAAGTCACTATAGTGCAGTGGTTCTCAACCTTCCCAATGCTACGGCCCTTTCATACAGTTCCTGTGGGTCATGACCCACAGGCTGAGAACCACTGATACAGTGCCATTTAATAACACAGTCAAACTCATCAGGTATGGCATATAATTCAACATTTATCAGGTTAACTAAAATAAAAGGAATACAACCTCTTGTTGGAGAGGTTCTGAGAAAACAAGCACACTAACCATTCCTCAGAGCACAGTGACTAGTAGAATACTAGAATAGGAGCAGTCAGTCTACACAGGCAATAGTATTAGAATTGTTCATTCCTTTGATCTACAACTTCTTTTTTTTTTTTTAGTAATGTACTACATATAAGGGAATAATTAAAATTGGGAAAAGTAGTTTGAGTAATGATATTTATAACTGTACCATTTGTAATAAGAAAACCTTGAGTACAACATACAAATAACCAGATTCAAAGACTGACTTTGGAAAATATATGGTAAAACAATGTGTAAAGTGACAACTCTGTGATCTATAATTTGGTATTGAAAAGTGCGTATGAAATAAAACTGAGTGGGAAAAGAGCCAAACTAATATGTGCAGAAGCATTAAAACTATATATTTCTACAATGATGAACATCAAGAGATGTATAAATAGTTAGCTGCACTAATACAATAACCTCTTTGTGCTCTTTTTCATAATTTTTTTAATGAGTAATAACAGAGACAGTAATGTATGTCATCCCTTACTAGGGCTGAATTTATGAGACAAGTTCTACAAAGGATATTTCTTCAAGAACTAAGTCTGGACTCCACTATGTGCATGTCTGAGCTTGAGTTTAGGATGGGTAGAGCAGCTCTTCCAACTCTGCTCCCAGGTGTAGAGAACTGAGAGTTCAATTAAAGCACTTTACACTAAAAATTTTTTTCATAAAGATAACCATTCATATTTATTAAGTATGTCATTAGTTAACTATTATCTATAAATGATCAGTTCTCAACTCTAGCTCTAAGTCAGAATCCTATGAAATATTTTCAAAATATGATATTCCCATGGAATATTTTCAAATAGACATCAATATAAGCTCTAATTGAGTCCTTCTAAATCAGAATCCCCAGGCATGTGACCTAAGCATCTGTATTTTGAGTAAAGACTCTAAGGGAGTTCTGATAAACAGCTAGGTTTGAGAACAATTGCAATGGTACTTGAGCAACACACACCCAAACATATATGTACATGTATGCGTATTTATATGTGTGTACACACACACTCACACATAGAGGGTGCAGTGCCAAAAAAAGTATACACAGTTGAAAGAAGAAAAAACTGTATTAGGTGGCACCTGTGGCTCAGTGTGTAGGGCACCGGCCCCATACACCAAGGATGGCGGGTTCAAACCCGGCCACACCCAAACTACAACAAAAAAATAGCCGGGTGTTGTGGCAGGCACCTGTAGTCCCAGCTACTCAGGAGGCTAAGGCAAGAGAATCACCTAGTGAGCTGAGATGCCATGGCACTCTACCTAGAGTGATAAAGTGAGACTCTGTCTCTTTAAAAAAAAAAAAACTTTTAAAATTATAATACTCAATGTATACCAATAATAAAAGATGAATGCAAGTCACATTGAGCACTTCTTGTAATTGCAGAAGTAAAACGTGACTTGACTACTATAAATTTAATACAGTTTTTTGCTTTCTTGAAATATGTGTGCATTTTTTTGGTACCTTCTATATAATATATTCATACAGGAATCAGTGTGCATGTTTTTCCATAGCCTTGTTAGCAATGGATCTAAATCTTTAGCTTTTAGCTACTTTGATAGGTAGGAAGTATTCTGTCCCAGCTGAGGCACTTATTTAGCATAGTCATTAAAAATCATCATTATGGTGCATACTTTTTTAAAAAGCAGGGAGAAAATACTAGCAAAAAGTAGAAACAATCTAAATATTCATTGTTTTCACACTGGTCAAATAAATAGTTGCACTTCCATACAATGGAAAACCATGCTACTGTTGAAAAGGATGACGTGGAACTGTAGCTAAAACTAGGAAACATTGAGAGATATATTGTTAAAAGTTAAATGTGAGGTACAGATACAAGAACAGATACATTCCCAAGGAAATAAGACACATGACTAATTAAGAGCTGAATACTGGAGGAAAGATCAACACAACCCAGAGCAGTGTGTCCATCGTGGTTCATTTATGCCCTGCCCTGCCCTCCCCACCCAACTCCCTGCTTATAAATTCTTGGACTGTCAGGAAGAAGACAGCAGAAACTGGTAATGGTAGTTGCCTCTGGTATGGGACTTGGTTGTTTGGGGTCATAGTGATTCAGTAAAAGTATAGATTAACTTTATATATCTAATATATCTAATTATATATTCTACATTTATTTCTTCTAAAATAATAAAATATGAACACTTATATACAAATGGAATTCCAATCTACTGAAATTTCATCCATTATTATTGCTAAATTACCTGGAACGTCAACCCAGATCTACATTTGACAGTCACTACCAATCTTTTGTAGGCCTCAACAACTTCACTGCTTAGTTTCCAGAGCTGTTGTGTTGCTCTTTCTTCCAGTACTCAGCTCTTAATTACTTGTGTATCTTATTTCCTTGGGAATGTATCTATTCTTATATCTTGAAGCAGTCTCATTTCAGTTACCTGGGAGGTATAATCCATTTCACCTGGAACTTCCCAGTGGCTCAATTAGGAAGAGAAGAGGATTTTGTTCTCCTTCTACTGACCTAGAGAAGTCAAAGAGATACCTAAGTCAAACACTTACCTAAGAACCCAATACATGCAGCACCATCTTTCCTTGTAGTCTCATCTTACTGGAGGTTTCTTTTAACAACAAGAATTTCTGGCTGGGCACCTGTGGCTCAAGTGGCTAAGGCGCCAGCCACATACACCTAAGGTGGCAGGTTCGAATCCCCAGCCCGGGCCCGCCAAACAACAATGATGGCTGCAACGAAAAAATGGCCAGGCATTGTGGCGGGCGCCTGTGGTCCCAGCTACTTGGGAGGCTGAGGCAGGAGACTGGCTTGAGCCCAGGAGCTGGGCTCTTTAAAAAAAAAAAAACTTTTAAAATTATAATATTTAATGTATACCAATAATAAAAGATGAATACAAGTCACATTGAGCACTTCTTGTAATTGCAGAAGTAAAACGTGACTTGACTACTATAAATTTAATACAGTTTTTTGCTTTCTTGAAATATGAGGTTGCATAATATGAGCTGGAGGTTGCTGTGAGCATGATGCCACGGCATTCTACCCAGGGGGATAGCTTGAGGCTCCGTCTCAAAAAAAAAAAAAAAAAAGAATTTCTTCTAAAAGGCTTCTCTAATCCTAAAAGTTCAAATTCCTAGCAATGGAATTTCTTTATTGAACAGTAAAGTTTTGAGGATTTATAATAAATTTTCTGCTAAAGATTTCCTGGAAAAAAAATTCAAGAGAATATTTTAAATACAATTTGAATATATTTGTTTAAAAAAATATTGGTCTATTGTTTTGCTGTATGTAACACTGGATGTAAACATTCAAATACCTATACATGGCTTGCTTCTAATTTTCCTTCTTGGAGGCAGTATCTCTCAGCCTGAGATTACCACAAAATCATCAAAGCCATAAGGGAACTGAAGGGGTTGACTAGTTTCTTCTTCCACAAAGGGTATTCTGGAACTTCCAGAAAGGCGCTTTCTCCCAAGGCAATTGCTTAATGGTGTGCACTGTTAGAATATGGCTTGGCGTTAAAAAATAAAAACAAAAACTTTCTGTCTTCTATAATTTCTTCCCTCTTATTTTTATTTGCCCTCTATTAGAGAAAAAATTGATATAATCCTGGTAGGAAACAGATGAACATTCACAGTGGATGACTAAAGAGAATTTGATAAAAGACCTATTTACAAAGATAGGCCTTTCCCCCTTAAGATCAGGAGAAGGCAAGGATGTCTATTTTGTATGTAACATTGTATTGAAGGGTCTAGCCAAGGCAATAAGGCAAGAAAAAGCAATAAAAGGTGTCTGTATAGGAAAGGCAGAAAGAAAAATGTCCTTATTATTTCTTTTCTTTCTTTCTTTTTTATTTGTTTCTTTTTTTCTGAGACAATTGTTTCATTCTGTCACCCAGGCTGGAGTATAGTGATGTGATCAAAGCTCATTGCAACCTCCAATTCCTGGGCTCACCTGATTCTCCTGGCTCAGCCTCCCAAGTAGCCAGGACTACAGACACATACCACCATCCCTGGCTTTTTTTTTTTTTTTAATTTTTATACACATGAGGGTCTTGCTATATTGCTCAGATTGGTCCTGAACTTCTGGCCTCAAGCAATCCTCTTGCCTTGGCCTCCTAAACTGCTGGGATAACAGGCATGAGCCATATGCCTGGCCCAAAGATTTCCTTGTTTCTTATAGTGAGAGTGTGCTGCTAATGATTTTTTTTCAACTTTCAGAATTTGTATTTCTAGCTGGAGAATGTTCTTCTGAGCAAAGTATCACGAGAATGGAGAAAAAAGTATCCAATGTACACACCCCTATTATGAGACTAATTTAAACCTTTCATATGAAAGCTATAACCAAATAGCCTAAGAACATGCAGAGGGGGGAGGGAGAAGGGAGG
>CAUYTI010133091.1:0-16783 GCA_963575145.1 Galago senegalensis | reverse complement strand
CTCTTCTCTCTCAGCTGGGCTCCCAGTTTTCGACTTTGTTGGATGTTTCTCCAGAGTTTATCCTTTCTTCTGAACAGGAGCTTCTGTCGGAGACTGGTGCCTGTCGGCCATCTTGACCGCTCCCGTAGGTAATTGTTAATGTGTAGTTTTCACCAGGAAATATATGTTTGATGATGTTGCTGATACTGGGGCAAGCCATGGGAAGTAGCATGCAGTGGCACTGAGTAGAAAAAAACAATGTCAGCCATCTACCAAGTTCTTTTTAGTGATGGGCAAAAAATCAGAAATTGTCATTCTTCTAGAAGTTAATATTTGATGCTAACTCCTTAGTCAAATGAATTACACTCACCTATATTTTAAACAAACAAATTAAATAAGAAAAATTGAATTATCTTGTCAAAATGAGTTACCAGTTTACTCCCAAGGAGCAAGATGGCAACTGGAAACCTCCGTCAATCTTTCCTCCACATGAACACCAGATTCAACAACTATCCACACAAGTGAGCACATTCTAAAAAAGCAAAAGTCAGGTTGTTGTGCCCGAAATTCCCCAAGACTCCCTAGCAGACAGTCCAAGACACACTCTGATGTAAAAAGCACAAGGTGAGCTTTATTCAAACCCGGGCCTGGACTCTTCTGGCATCCATACCAAGGAAGAGCCCTGAGCCTGGGGTGAGACAGGTTTTTATAGGGTACAGAAAGCAAGAAGGGTGAGGTTGGGCATGAGTACATTTCTGATTGGTGGTTGGGGGTTTCTATGGTATGGGTAAGATTGGGATTGGTGTAGGCTGAGGGGTGGGGGGATTGTCTAGTAACTACGTAGTGGTCTGGCTAGGTGGTACAGCCCAATTGGATAGCCGGGCGTGTGACTGAGGGGAATACCTGAATTTCAAGGAAACTGAAACTTATTGCCTGATATGATAGCTGTTGCTCAAGATGGCTTAATCAATGGCTCAACAGCTTGTGCAACCAGGGGTGGGGGAGGCAGCAGGCAGTGGCCCTGCAGTCTTTTGCAGTAAACAATAAAATGGCCCTGGTGTGGCCCTCTCAAGATAAGCACTCATACTACTTGATTTTAACATCATGTCAAGGAAAGAGGCATGGAAAAGGGTAAGAAAGACAATTTTCATTGCTAACACAACCCCTCTCCCATTTCCTGGTAGTGCCATGCCAGTGTGCCCAGTAAAGAGAGAATTTCTGTGCCTAGGAGAGCAAGAGTGAAATGACTGTGGGACTTTGCATTGCAATTCAGGGCTGCTGTGGCACAAGAGAATACAGCACAGGGCAGAATTCTACTTGCGTCCATGGAGGGAGCACTCAGACCACCTGGACCAGAGGGAAAACTTCTCCCCAAATCTGAGTTCTGGCTAGCTCCTCTATTCCTAACACAAAGCAGCCTGGGGCCTGGACTAAGTTGTAAGGCAAGTAGGCCACAAAAGCTCTAGTCTTTGAGCAATTCCTCTGGCTGCACTGGCCTGGAGCCACTGGACTTGGGGTACATGTGACCCAGGGAGGTACCAATATGGACACCCAAATCAGGACCTGTGTCCCTCCTCCCCTAACTCCTCCCAAGTGCAGCTCAGGAGAGTCTTATTTCACTTGGTGAAAAGAAAGGGAAGAATTAGTAAGACTTTGTTTTGCAAATTAGGTACTAGCTCAGCCTCAGTAAAATAAAAGTCCTTGTAGGCTCCTAAACCCCTGTTTCCAGGCCTTAAATTCTGAATGGTGTTTTGAGTCCAATGGGGGAGCCAGGCTAGATGCAGTCATGGCGAGATTCACACCTGCTTTCTAAAGAACCCATGGGCTTTGAATAATCATAAGAGCTGGCCAGGAAACTGTCATCACCATGGGTTTTGGCTGAGACTGTTGGCTGCAGGTGTGATCTGGCACAGGTCTAGCTGTGGTGGCCATGAGGGAGTTTCCAACTCATCCTTTCTCCAATTCCAGCAGCCCAGCACAGAGAGTGAGGAAAGACAGTAAGAGACTGTCGGTGAGAATTCAGGATTTTCTTATGTCTTACCCAACTCTACAAAGGCAGTCTCACCTGGAGGCAGCAAGAGTCACAGCATTATCGGGCTTGGACAAAGCCAGTGCTGATATAGCTGTAGTAATAAAAGACTTAGATCACAATACTCAATTCCTTTTAAGTATTAGAAAACTTTCTAAAAAAAAAAAAATGGGTTAAAAAAGTGAAGAGTGCAAATAATAAAATAAATACCTACCTCTTAAATACCCAGACACTGATGAACATCCAAATGCATCAAAAATATCCAGGAAAATAGGACCCTCACAAACAAACTAATTAAAGGACTGATGACGGATCCTGGAGTGACAGAGGTATGTGATTTTTCAGAAAAAGACTTGAAAGTAGCTATCCTGAAGGAACTCATTGGACTTTAACACAACACAGAGAAGGAATTTGGAAGCCTGTCAGAAGAACTTAATGAAGAAATTGACATAATAATAAAACAGATTCT
Organism: Galago senegalensis; assembly: GCA_963575145.1. NCBI lineage: Eukaryota > Metazoa > Chordata > Mammalia > Primates > Galagidae > Galago > Galago senegalensis. The sequence continues at coordinate 14,306 of CAUYTI010133091.1, read as the reverse complement.
GGAGCTAAAGAATTCAACTGACAAACTGAGAAATGCGTCTGAATTTCTCTCAATAGCTGAATTAACAATTAACTTCTCTATAAACTTGCTTCTGCTTTACTCTGATGGCTAGCTCTTGAATTCTTTCCTGTGCTAAGCCCAGAACCAAGTTGGACTTGAAGCCAGGTCCCAGTTCTGGGGTCCACTTTCCTCTGTAACCGACAAAAAGAAATGATAAATGTTTGAGGTGATGAATATCACAGTTACCCTCATTTGATCATTACACATTGTGTGTATGTATAAAAATCCACATGTACCCCATAAATATATAAAACTATTAAGCATCACTTCTTTGTAAGTTAAGTAATAAATACAGAAAGGTTTGCTTAACATCGCCACAGTGATGTTTGTCTAGTAATGATGAAGTCAGCAGTGTAATGAAAACTGAGTTAGAAAATATAAAAAAAAAAAAAATTAACCACTATTATCAACATTACTATTACACCAAGAACACAAAGAAGGCTCAGTGCCTGTGGCTCAAGCAGCTAAGGAGCCAGCCACATACACCTGAGCTGGTGGGTTCGAATCCAGCCAGCATCCGCCAAACAACAATGATGGCTGCTTGAGTCTAGGAGTTGGATGCTGCTGTGAGCTATGATGCCACTCACTCTACTTAGGGTGACAGCTTGAGGCTCTGTCTCAAAAAAAAAAAAAAAGAAGGCAAAGAAAGCTAGAAGAAAGTCAAATATATCTGTTATAAAGATATAAATTAATTAAAATAATTAGTTCTTACATAAGACCAAAACCAGTAAAAGTATACTTACTTCTCTGTAGGAAAGATAAGAAAAAAAATTGAACAAAAATAAACAAATTGGGTTAAGATTATAAAAGTACCATAAAAATAGAAAGAGATTATAATAGCAGTATTAAACAAAGGAACAAGAAGCATTAAATGGAATAAGAGACTATCAGTCATCTTTTATTCAACCAACCAATATTCAGACAGTTTGCCCCATAAAAATATTATGGCAAAATATAAATACAGAAATCTTTGTTCCCTGACCAACGTAATATTTGTTATGTGAGACTAATGTAGTATATAGGCAATATTTAAATATTCTATATGTGAAGAAGATTAACTGACATAATATGAAAGTTATAGTATTAAACTTCATGTAACTAACATATGGCATCAATGTATCTAAAACAAAAATACTAAAATCACCAGAAGAAATTTTTCTTGAATTTTTCTCTCTTTGTTCTTATGAGGATCTGAGTAATATATTTTTTTCAAAAGATACACAGGAAAATAAAATTTCTTCTACCTTTTCTTTATGTATCTGTTCTCATGGATATTTAATCAAAAATAATTAAAAAAATTTGTTTTTACTTATATTTCAGTAAAGAATAACTGAAAACCACACACACAAGCTCAAATCCAAGCTGCCATTAATGTTTGCATTAGATTTGTTTTCACTATTTTAAGTTATAATATCTATTACTCCTTCTTGCTATTCTGTTTAGATATTGGTTTTCAGAGAAAATCAAAGAGACTTTCTTGGCTTCACTGTTACATTCCAAGTCATGTGATCAAGAAACTGCAATATAATTATTTTGTAAGCTTTTGAAAAGTGCACTGAGGTACCCTGTTTGCCTATATGTAAATATTCTGTTTCTGGGAACAATTTCTTACAACATCAAGTCTGCATTACTGTATTATCCATGGTTTGTGTATTATATTTTATTGAGTTGTGTTTTCTTTCTTTCTTTCTCTCTCTTTCTCTCTCTCTCTCTTCCTTCCTTCCTTCCTTCCTTTCCTTCCTTCCCTTCCCTTCCCTTCCCTTCCCTTCCCTTCCCTTCCCTTCCCTTCCCTTCCCTTCCCTTTCCTTTCCTTTCCTTTCCTTTCCTTTCCTTTCCTTCCTTCCTTCCTTCCTTCCTTCCTTCCTTCCTTCCTTCCTTCCTTCCTTCCTTCCTTCTTTCCTGCTTGCTTGCAGTTTTTGGCCAGGGCTGGGTTTGAACTCACCACCTCTGGCATATGAGGCTGGTGCCCTACTCCTTTGAGCCACAGGTGCTGCTCTTTCTTTCTTTCTTTCTTTTTTTTTTTTTTTTGAGACAGTCTCACTATGTCACCCTTGGTAGAGTGCTGTGGTGTCACAGCTCATGGCAACCTCAAACTCTTGGGCTTAAGCAATTCTTTTACCTTAGCCTCCCAAGTAGCTGGGATTACAGGTACATACCACAACACCTAGCTATCTTCTTATTGCATTTGTCACTGTTGTTTAGTGGGACCCAGCTGGGCTCAAATCTCCCAGCTTCAGTGTATATGATTGGTGCCATAACCCCTGGGCTATGGGCACAGAGGCTGTATGTACTTTTCATATGTGCATGTCTCAGAAACCGGGATGCAAAACTGATGAAAACCTATGACTTCTATTGATCTGTTCTAAATAGTTTTTCTTTCAGAGAGATTTTTTGTTTCTGTGAATTATGAATTAATGGAAACACTGCCAACCTAAAATCTTTTTTTTTTTTGAGACAGAGCCTCAAGCTGTCACACTGGGTAGAGTGCTGTGGTATCACAGCTCACAGCAAACTCCAACTCCTGGGCTCAAGCAATTCTCCCACCTCTGCCTCCCAAGTAGCTGGGACTATAGGCGCCCACCACAATGCCCGATTATTTTTTGGTTACAGCAGTCATTGTTGTTTGGCGGGCCCAGGCTGGATTTGAACCCGCCACCTCAGGTGTATGTGGCTGGTGCCTTAGCCACTTGAGCCACAGGTGCCAAGCCTGAAACCATTTTAAATCAAAATTTCTTCTTAGATTTTCTTTTACCAAACCAGTAATATTAATCTTGAGAAGAATTATTTTTACTTTATCACCAAAAATGAATTCAAATTTCAAGACATGTAATAATGTTTTCTGACTCTTTCTTTATAGTGCATTATTTATATCTTACTATATTCACTCTGAGGATATTGCAGGTTTGTATGTGAATCTCCTACAAGATTTCCCAAATGAGAGATTTTCTGAATTACTTTAACCTATGGTAGTTATATAACTTTTAATTGATAGAATTTTTATTTTGATAAGTTTGGAACTAAAAAAGGCATCACACCTGCACAGTTGTGGTGAGATTCTTAAATGATGATCTGTCTGTGAAAATGAACTATCATGACTTAATATAAAGTTTAGAAAATAATTGAGAACCACAGATTGAGCATAGCAGCTAACAACGAATTTACTTATTTAAGTGAAAGTTAAATGGAATATAAGAAGGCAGAGTTAGGATGGATGTTGAATACTGAAAAAAGCACTAAGGACTAAATTGAGTGGTTTGATTTGGAGGATGATAAAGAAGCATTATTTAGAAATTAAGTAATCTTTGGCCAAAAAAAAGTTCATAAGTGGTTTTAAATAATTTATGATAATAAATAAGACCAAATCCAGGACTGGAGAAGGAGTAACTAAGAGTAGAAAAAAGCAATAATATGAAATACCAAATCAGAGGGCAGGTCTCATTTGTAGAACAGTTGATGTTTCTTATAATCTCTTGATAGTGGAGACATCACGGCAAGCTTTAAACACAGGCCTAGGATGTTGAAGTGGGTGTCTTCTGTGTTTTACTCCTCTGTTGGTGTCATGAAAAGAATCCATCCCTCAGCCATAACATGTCCATATAGCTCCCTATTACCCTTATTTTGTTTCAACCACAGTTGCATCTCTCATTTTGTTGCAATAAACTTTTCTGATGATTCTTTCTTTGTGAAACAATCTTTTCTTATGGCTTCTGTGATCCCTAAAGTTCACTATTTTGCATCTTCCATTTTGAGATGTTCTTTCTCATGTTCTGGGCACCTAACCACCCTCATCTCATTCAAGAAATAATCCTAAGAGCTGTTTTCTAAGGTGTCTCCTCTTTCTATGCTTTGTCTCTTGGTGATCTTACCTAATCTCATTACTTCAAATAATAAAAATAGGTTGAACAACAACTAAATATGTATTTCCAATTCAGCATATGTGTAAGCTCTTGAATTCTTTACTTCTATAAATGTGCTACCTTCTGAATATTCCCACTTTGCTATCAGATATGGATTGCCTCTTTTTACAGTTCATCATTCATGCAACAAGCTGACTTATTCATCAAAATTCAATGTAAATGTCATTTTCTCAAAGAGGGATGTTTTGTATCATCCCATCCTATAAAGCCACAATACCCTTAAATCCACTTTTATTGTACTTGGCCATAAGTTTCATGAAGAGAAGAATTACTACTCTTTTGTTTATTGTTTGAACCTAAAACAGTATATGCAGAATAAGACATTCACACATACTAATAAATACACAATTGGTTGTTAAATAATTTTCCTTTTCTATACTACAATGCACAAATATTCAAATCCCAAAATTTTAGGTTTGTAATATATATCTGCACAGGGGATCACAGATGAATAATCCACCAGCCATGGTTTGTCAGTGTTTCATGAACTAAACAATTGTTTTTAACATGTGTAGAGATTTTTAGGGATTTTAGAATAAGAAAGCAAAGAATATGTGAGGGAGATGATATGTAGTCTGGAAAACTTGAAATATCTATTATCTAGCCTTAACAGAAAAATTGTGTTGACTTTATTTTATGTGAGTGCTGCCCTGAGATGTTGTGCAGTATCCAATCTCTGTGTAGAGAGAGAGATTGGCTGGATAGAGAGGAATAATTCATACATGGCTGGATGGAGAGGAAGAATTCCTCCTGGGTCCCTAAAACTTCAAGACTATTTTGTGTGTAATTCAGGACCAGCTATTAGGATGGTTCCTTACCTACATGATTTAGCTTTCTCTGCAGATCAAACACAAAAACCAATAAAAGTCTTCCACAGAGAAGTAAACAAAAATATTGTCTTCATTGGAGCCAACCTTCTAACTGCTTAATTTAATTAGTCTGTTACTTGTGAATGATAGTGCACAAAGTGGTGTTCTACAAACCTAGATAAAATACTCTTTTCTCAACATTTAATGAAAGCACAGCGTGATGTCCTTACCTCACTGTTGTTTGGCTACTGGCCATGATTATTCCAGAGGAAACTAATTGAAGTAATGTTACAAAAATAAGATCCATATTTTCTTGCAAACTCTGCTATTGTGGATTTGTAGTCTTTTTTTGTAGGTCAGTGAAGGTTAGAAATAACAGGTATATAGAATCTTAAATGCAAATATCAACTTTCAAAAGCCCTACAGTGAACTGTTCCCATGATATATAAACCAACTATAACCTGAATATATCAAAATCACATTCTGTTTCTACACAGAAAACAACCTGAACTCCCCAGAAGCCACACAACACAAATTTCATTTTTAAGAAGAAGCTCAGATAATGAGAAAATCGCTGGGAAAGAAACAAGAGAGAAAAAATTCAGTCAATCTCCTACTCCGTCAATATGAAAGGAAATATGCCAAGAGCTCTGTGCTTTCCCTTTTAAATAAAAATCCAAAAAGAGCAAAATAGAAAGAATAAAAACAATGTCAATCTCAATTATTGTCATATGTCTGAGTAGACATAGAACTTCTATGTGTGTGTTTTTTAGATTGCCATGGCTAGGTTTTATAAAAGTGATTTACAAATAAGTTTGCTTACTTGAACAAAATTTATTTATGTTGCTTAAATAAAAAAATAGGAATAAACCATAGTAAAGAGTTACTACATATTTTTGACAATCTTAGAATGATGATATATACACATGAATATTTAATCTCTAGAAATAGAGCATGGTAATGAGTTATTACACTTTCCAGAAATTTTAGAATAAGTATATACACTTTCAATTGAGTGTATATGATATCATATAATCATAGAGCTTGGTCTTATTGCCTGTTGGAGGAAAAAGCATAAGATTCTACAATAATAAGTGTTCATAAGGAATACACAGGTATAAAACCTTTATAGCAAAATAAGAACAATAAAAGGGGATTTTAGTTATAATATCTACTATGTATTTGTATAAATCAAATAAATAACAATTACTAAAATTAGTAAGCTATAGTAGCATAATTCTTCTGCAATAAATAAAATTTGTTTTGAAAGACAAAAAAGGGAAGAATGTGACATAAATTTTTACGTAAATGTATTTAAAAACTGAACACATCGGATGCCTAAATAAAAGGAAAGATTCTGTAAACTGGACATCAGGAGACCCAATTTCCTTGTTTACTACCAACTAGCTACATGACGTAAAAGAGTCAACAAAGAAACTACCATTCATAAGCATTTATGCTGTGCAGAATACTTTCTAACTCCTATGAATTTTTACAGTAGATTTATGAAACAGAAATTACCCCAATGATACAGGTGAACAACTGAGACCCACTAACTATCCAAGGTCATACCCTAAGTAAGTGGTGCAGGCATTTGTTGAACTGGAATCTGTCTAACTCATAAATCTATATGCTCTTCATAGGCCTTGCTGCTTACATTTCTCTAAGTCTTATTTTCTGATAAATACGAGTGACGAATCATACAATCTTTATTCCTTCCGACACTTTCAATCACTGTATATTTTCCTTACTACTGTGTTCATTTCTTTCTTAAATCTACTTACACCTCTCAAATCTCTTCTGTCTGTTCAGCTTAGTAATTTACTGCTACTTAATGAATTTGCATAAATTGGCATTTCTCAATGTTCTTCTCTTGGATTTTAAAAATTCTAATTTTACATATCCTATTTCTGGATTTCATTTATTTTTATGCAAATGAAAATAATCACATTATAAGAAATGAAAATAAACACAACCTTTTCCATGGTATTGCCTACAAGGAGGATAAATTTTAAGTTACTATTTCTGGAAAATATATATTATTCTGCTGATTTTTCAATATTTTCTACATTTTAAACTTTAGTATCAGAATTTTTAAATAAACTATATTTGCCAAATATCACCAATAACCTTAATTTACATGGACATATATGTATGTTTATTCTTGAGAACAATATTATTTTTATGACATGATTTTTTAATCATTTCTAATTTTTATTAGAATTAATTTTATTCCTATAACAATACATTTTTGTTGCAAACCTGTGCAGAGAAGGGGAGCAAACCAGAGTGAAACTGGTGGGGACTGAGAAAAATACAGCATAAAAGAAGAGATGGAAACAAAGGATAGGACTGAGAGGACTGACTAAGCTGATGGCTACAGCCAGCCCCAAAGCACAAAATCTGCTTTATTTTATAGTATCTATACAGGGTCCTCCATAGGGAAGTAGCACAGACAATATGGGGAAATAGCAAAACAAAAGACATAATTTTGGCCTTACAGTATGATTAGAAAATATAAATGACTTTCATAAAGACAAATCATCTTGTTAATGGTTTCTGCTCAACTTCATTAGCATATGACAAGCAGTAAGAAAGGCAAGATCACAAGGATCTCAGCATAGTTGACAAAACAAAGGAAGAACTATGTGACTTAGTAGTTTCTACTTAGCTTGGTTAACATGTTATAAGAAGTAGGAAGGCAAAGATCTCAAGTATCTTTGCATTGTTATCTGGACAAAGAAAGAGCTATGTGACTTCTGACAGAGGTAGCATGAAGAAAGGAATATGGCAGTTCTGGGAATAGGGGAGAAGCATTTGGGGGTTCACTCTCTGAATGTTCCCCAGGCTGTGAGGGCCCTGCCAGTCTCACAGCCCTCTCTCTACACATTTTTACTGTTTTCTGGAGAGTTTTCGTAATTTCTTAAATAATGTCACTTTGTCAGATTCTGTTATGACTAATAAATACAAATGTTTCATGAAGTTAAAATACTAGAAGTTTTATAAAATTACCCACTTATAAAATATACAAGGAAACTAACACCAAACATGTTATTATTGAAGCTTCTATCCAGATTTAAGAATGCTGAAGCATGCTGTTTACAAAAAGAACATTCAGCAATCTAACATCTGCCAATATACCTTCTAGAATATGTTACTCTGACAGGTAATGACACCATTTTAGCTTTCAATTTCTTGAACATGTCCTACATACAATAGTAAAATCTAACATAAATTTTCTAGATTTATGCCACTTAGTTTATTAGAAAAACAAACAAGCAAATAAACAAATAAGCCAGGAACCTCTTGTCCACAGAAATAAATCAGCACATTTTAACCATTAGCATGCAGTTGTAGTTTACATCTCTTTAATGGAAGGAGTAGTCAATAGATTTAAAGAGATACACAACCTTGTAAAATGTTTTGCTTTATTTTTAATATTATTGAAATATATTCAAGAAACTAAAAATATTCACTCATTTCAGATGTACAATTTAGTCCTTTTTAGTGACTTTACTAATGATATAATCATCATCATAAATCCATTTTAGAACATATTCATTACACTAGTAAGATCCCTTATAACCTTTTAGAGCCAATCTCCATTCTTACTCCCCAATCCAGGCAACTTTTGGTCTCTGCACATTTGTTTTTCTTGAATATTTCTGAAAAATGGAATAGCATAGTGTCTTAGTATGATATGGCTTCTCCCAGTTAGCCTAATGTTTGCAGCAGGCAGAGTAACAGTCACACAAATGTCCATAACTTCATTCCAGTAATCTGTGAAGGTGCTATTTTACATGAAAAAGGACATTTGTAAACAAGATCAAGGACTTCAAGATGACAGGAATCTCCTGAATTGTACAGAAGAACCCAATCCAAGTACCTGGGCCTTCAAAAAAATTTTTGTTTCCTTGAGGAAACCTGACTGCTAGAGAATGGTGAGAGAGCTGCAGTGTGGCTGATTTTTAATGAGGACAATGGTGTGAGGGCCGAGCCTACGCCATTTTAATGACGGCCACCACCTCATCTTAGGCCCAATGAGTCAGCATAATGTCCGCAGCCCATCCCAAAGATAGCACTATCCCATGGGGCGAAACCTATGCCCTATCATGAGTTAATGCCTAACCTGTAATCTGCCCATGCCCCTAACAACCAATCAAAATTGTAACCATACTTTACCCCTCCCATTCTTGTTTTCTGTACCTTATAAAAACTGATTGCACTTCCAGGGTGGGGCTCTTCCTCAGTGAGCACACCAGGAGAGTCCAGGCCCCGGCTTGAATAAAGCTTGCCTCTTGATCTTTGCATCGGAATGCGTCTTAGACTAACTCTGGGGTGATCAGGAAAAATCCAGGCACAACATTTGGGGGCTTGTCCAGGATTTTTCCCAATCCCCCGCCGGAGGTTTACTCCAACACAGCTCCGGAGGTGAGTCTGGTGTGTGTGTGTGACATGCATGTGGAGAGAGAAAGACCGGCCAAGCGTGTGGAGGACTCCTGAAAATGTGAGAATGTGTGTGTGATTTTATTCCTGGTTCTGGTTTTAGTTTTGATAAAGTGTTCTGTATAAGGAGGGGACACAGTCTAGGTTGGATGTGGTTGTGGACACTGTTCCCCAGGTAGGACTTGAGACATCAGTCTTACTTCTGGTTCTGGTTTTTCAGTGAGTCAGTGACAGTCTCACACTGAAGGAAAGGGGCAGTCTGGAAAGAGCTGACTAACTGAGGATTTCTGGTTTCTGTTTTAGCGTCTGGTTACGCCAAAGGAAGGGAGGCCAAGGCATTCAATCCATGTCTGGTTTGTCATGTTTGTGCTTTGTCCTGTGTTGTCTGAGATGTCAGTCTTACCACAGGCATTTGGCATCAGCGAAGGCGCCGAAGGAAAGGGGCCACCCTAAAACATGCTGGTGCTTCTGTATTTTTTGTTTTTACTCCCTGGCCACGCTGAAGGAAAGGGGGGCCTGGGAACATATGTCTGGTTTGTGCTCTGTCCTGTGTTGTGCCTGTCTCTCTAAGGCGGCGCTTACGTGTCCCTTGAGTGTCGTGTGGAATGTAAGTTTAGACTTTTTCTTAAAGCCCTCCTGGACAACTGGAACTGCCCACGGACATGCGAGGCTGCAGATTGCTACGACTAGGTCCTAGACCTTTTCTATCAAGGCACTCTTGCCGACTTCTGCTTCCAGGAAATCTTACTTTTCTCCTTCCTAACCTTTCTCCTACTATTCTAGAGTCAATCCCAATATATGGAATTGTGGGGGAGCTCAGTTTTGAGAAATACTGGTGTTCTGAGTACCCCCGCCTAATAAACGCACTTCCTCTAATTAACTGGTGCCTGGAGTCTTCTGTCTGCATCAGTTTCCTGCTAAAAAAACCATGCAGCCAGATTCTTTGGGTCAGGTTCTGCCTGCACTGCAGATCATCCCCCGTGGGGAACTCCTGCTGGTCTGGCCATGCAGTCCTCAGATTGCTCTTGGGACAAATTCTCCTGAGGAACTTCTGGTTGAGACCCAGTTGTCAAGGTCCTGCGCCAGGACATCCAAAGTAAGGTAGGATCCTTTTGAAGCCCACTACAATTTTAGTAGAAGAGGAGCCTGATCACTTCCTGGGCATTAGATCACCAACAGATCTGTTGATAGGGGTATGAGACCAGATCTGCTAGATTGCCAGCGGATCTGTAAAAGATGTGTGAGAGTGTGTGGATGTGGTGTAACTGAAAGAACTCTGAAGGTAGAGTTGAATCTCCCCTCACTGGGCCTAGGAGAGTGTTGGTTTGCCTCTTATGGCTAAGTGGCAGCTCCAGTAAGAAATTGAGGCTGCCCAGGTTAAGAAATATGTTAAAATTATGTGCATGTGAGTGCTTAGAAAATGACTGAGATGGGTAACAATAAGTGGGAGTAAAACGAATATGTGAGTGTGCCCAACTTCCCTGTTCCAACTTTGTCCCCTGGCTATTCTGAGGGAAACTGGAAGTTCCAGGTTTTCCACTTTCTATCTTTGGGCAGCCACATGACCATGTCTTCTTGGGGGAAAATAGAAAGACATTAGAAAGGTTTTTGCAGTTTTGTTACTGAAATTTCTTCAGTAAGTTTTTCGTCTCAGGAATTTGAGACTGTGGGCCACAGATCAGTGATAAAATGGCTTTTTGTTGAGCTGAGGGACATGCAGATAGAGTGGAGAGTACCAGGACTATAGACAGAGAAGGCCCAGGTCAGAGATTTCTTGCATGAGTCCCTTGTCTAGGGGTAAATAGTTGGCCCTGAGAGATATTTCGGCCAGGACTTAGTAGATAAAAAAAAATAATAATACCTTTACAAACTGAATGGATGTCCTAGCAAATAGATGAATGCAGCCCCTCACCTTGGGCAAAGTTATTAGGTCTTTGCAGCAGTCTTTGTCTGGGAAAAGGATTAGGGTGTGTGCTCCTTAGTCTGGGTGGAGCCAGCCAAAAGATTTCAGGCTGCTTATTCTTGACCTTGCTGGGGCTCAGAGTTTGTACCTGAAAATAAGAGTCTGATATCTGAGCTCCCGAGCCTGAAAAATAGGGGTTCCCTGTCTAGCTCTAAATAGGAAAATCCTGTATCAACATTATAGTTCATAAAATGTCTCTCATTTGTAAAATGTAATCATTTAGTTCTTTAAATTATTAGAGAAACTGAGTCTTTGTCAAAGGATAAAATTATTGCTTTTTAAACCTTCTAATTATCAGTTTGGCTGAATGAATGGGTGACTTCATAGTGAATTGAGATTCTGTTGTGAAGAATTTTAAGAGTAAAAAAAATTTAAAAAAAATAGCCTGATGTAAAGAAAGAATCTTGTATGATAAATTTTGTCCTGAAACAGAATGGTTATATAAAAAAGTAAAAGGCAGGACAAAAAATAAAGAAAGTTTAGAATGTTTATAGATTGTCTGTGCAGGTTAAATGAAAAAAAAATTTGTAAAAGAATATACATGTGATCCAATTGACTATGTATTTCCCTTAAAATCTTTTGACATGTAATCTTATTTTAACCAATGTTTTAGGCCTTTTAATATTTGACAAACCTTCCAGAATCAAAATCTAAATTTGGGCTTGGCACCCATAGTGCAGTGGTTGCAGTGCTGGCCACATGCACCGAGGTTAGCAGGTTTGAATTTGGTCCAGAAAACAAAAAGCTCAACTCAAAATTTGATCTTTTTGAAATATTAAGACCACAAAGAGGCATAGAAAAACAAACTAAACTTATTTAATTTATTAAAAATGCATAAAAAACATTGTCAAATATAAAGTGATGATTAATTTTGTATAAGTTATAGTTATATATATATGTGTGTGTGTGTGTGTGTGTGTGTATTCCAATATTATAAAGCATTGGTTTGCCCTAACATATATTATCAGTAATAAATTTAATTCATCTAAAAAAAATGTTTTTTATGTAACTGGCTGAGTTCAAAGTTTATCCTAAAAAAAAAGAAAGGGAAATACAAATTCTCTTGAATTCAAATTCCTGACGTACGTGAAACTAGGTGAGTTTATTATGGCCTTTTATTTGAAGTATTATTGGTTCTTTCTATATTCTGTTTTCCAGAAGTCAAGAAAATAATTCTCTGCCTTTTAAGCTATTTGTAGCTTTTCAAGCAATGTATGTACTTATGAGCAGAATTTAAAACATGTATTTTTATCTCTCCTTAATTTCTCTGAAATTTATAAGTATTCTTAATTTCTGACAATACAGTTATTTGCATAAGTTCAATAAGAATCTGTTTTGTTCTATAAGACATAATGAAGGCACTAGCCTTTACCAAGGCTTTGGCTGGAATAGCATTTCCAGAGGTATCCAGACTACGTTAAGGAATTAAAGTTGACTTTATAAGGCAAATAATGAAAGCCCTTTGGAAAACTAGCCAGATACTCATCAGTAACCTTTCCTGATCTGTAATAAGTAATGAAGGTTGCTTGCTGTCAAGTCTGAAAAATTAAAAGGTGCTTTGGGAAGCTCAAAAGAAGAGGAATGTACCCAATGCATACAAGTATCTTATGGCACAGATGAAACCTGGGCTCATGAAAGACTCCTGAGAAAGTCAGGCCTGAAAATTCCTTATAAAAGTTTCCAGCAAAACCAAAGAGTCTAGATGACTAATAATTCTTATTGCGCTTTATGCAAATAATCAGTATACTAAAGGTACAGGTTATTTTGGCAACTGAGTTGATTCTACTGTAATTTATTTTTAATAAAGAGAAAAATTGGAGAGAGAAAAAAATAATTCAAAAAAAAAAAAAAAGAAAGAAAAAGGCTGTGGCTCACCTGTATTAGATCCCAGCCTTGTCTGTACTGTCAACTCATAAAATGAGTCATAACTGTTTTAGTAAATTGAACTGTTAAATAAGACTAAGAGACTGGTCAAAGAGTGTGATGTGAATGTGCGTCTCAGAAGAGAGACCTGGGGTAAAAATGAGTAACAAACAAAGGAAGCCCACCCCATAGCTACTATGTTGAAGCACTTTAAGAAGAAATTTGTAGATGACTATAATACCAGGAAAGCTAAGAAGTCTTTATGAGTAGGTGTGGCCCCTCTTTAGAAATGGATAGCTGTCAGAGAAAAGTTTAAAAAGATCCCTAATGTCTGAAGCATGGCACAAAGTTACTGGAAAGGGGGTTCACATTGAGCAGTTTCTGAACAAGATACCTGGCTATAGCTAGTAATGAACCAACCACCTTGGTTGAGAAGGCAGGTCACAACAGTGCTCGTAATATAGGGAAAGGAAGGGAAAGTGCTTTCCACCTGACCTAGAGTAGTGGTGCTGAAGATATTGACAGATCTGGTACTGAGAGACATTGCTGCAGAGACACAGAAGCCTTTTGTCTCCTTCAGAAGTGTTCCATAAGAGGCCATGAAAAAATATATAGCTACAACTGCCCTAACCAGATCTGGAGTCTGCCTTGGCAATGGAGGCTGTTTATGACTCAGCCAGAGGAAGGACTGGGCCCAAACTGGCCCAGTGATAGCCACGGGTCTAAGTGAAAAATAATTCCCCGGGGCTGTGCTCAAGGTACAGACTGCCTATTGCACTATAAAGTTTCTAAGACCAGCAGTAAGTACCTTACCACAGTTTGAGCTCCCACCAAGGACTGGGTCAGACAATGGGCCAGCATTCATCTCCAAATTGATCCAGAAGATGACTAACATCCTGGCATCACTTGGAAACTCCATGCAGCCTACCACCCACAAGGCTTGAGAAAGGTGGAATGCATGAATAGAACTATCAAAGCAAGTTTAGAAAAAGTATGCCAGGAGACAAACTTACAGTAAGTAAGTGCCCTGCCCTTAATGTTATTTAAGATTAAATGTACTCTTACTAAGAGGACAGAATTCTCACAGTGTAAGATCTTAATTTTTAATTTTTTTTTTTAATTGAATGTTAACTATGTACATTGATACTCTTCTGGGGTACAGTGTGGGGTTTTCACATGCATTCTGAAATACTTCCATCAAACTGGTGAACACAGCCTTCATGTCATTTTCTCAGTTATTGCTTTAGA
>CAUYTI010133077.1:0-45208 GCA_963575145.1 Galago senegalensis | reverse complement strand
TTTTCGGCTGCCATGTGGCTATTTGGCCAGAATATGAGTTTTATATTATTTTTGTTAATTTTATAATGTTAAACTGTAATAACAAATAATTGTTGAGAAGTGATTATCGAGAACTGCTTATCAAAGTTTGCATTGTTGTCAGGCCCTGCCCTGCCCGCCCCCCCCCCCATGTTGTCCCGCTTTACAAATGTTAAAATCTGGTCACCCTACCCATGAGTAAGTATCCTTCATGCTTTTGAGGCACAACGTTCTAATGATACTCATATGAACTAGGAAACTGTGACATCTGAAGGACTCAGCTGTTAGATAGGAAAAGCAAACTTAAAGACCTAGATGATGAGCTCAGTGACAAAAGCTGTGCTCTGGGTTTTCGTTCTAGCCCCAGAAACCCAAACTTACCCTGCCAGCTTTCCTTTGAAGCAATTTCTCATGTGCTTTTTGGTTCAAACAAGGTAGATGATCTATTTCTCTGGATGGAGATGGAAGGACCCTGACCCTGGATCCAACTCTGCCCACTGGTGGGACAAGACCCTCTTTTAGGGTTGTATGCAAAGATACCATGTTTTGTTTATCTTGTACACAGGGTTTCTTGATTAATGTGTTCCCAGTACTTAGCTGTGGGATGCTATTAAAGAAAGCTGCAGAGTTTACCACAAACTTGAGCCCTTTAGATATCAAGATTATTTCTATTATTATTTTTTGGTAGAAATATCTCAAACTCCTCTGATAAAAAACAATGGCTCAACAGGAGACATGGGAGCACAAACCTTCCACTTCCTTGGAAGAAAGGGATGAAACATCCCTTTACATCCTTAGCCCTTTGGTAGAAAGGTGGACAGAGCCAGGCCACCAGCACCAACTGATAATGTTCAGGCGAATGAAAACAAACCTCTAAGGCCACAGGGAGATCAGCAGTGTACTGCAGCAAATCTCAGGTATTTGAAGAATGAAAACAACAGGCAGATATGGCCAAAGGAAATATATAGAAAAATAAGTGAAGTGCAGTGCAAGAATGATTCTGTGTAGCAGTTATATCCCAGGAAATGAAAATACATGTTCATGCATAAAGATTTATAAGAATGTTCACAGCAACACATATCAACACAAATCACAGTAGCCAAGAACCTGAAATAACCCAAATACACATTAACTGATGAATGGATAAACAAAATGTGGTATATTTATACAACAGAATGGTACTCAGCCATAAAAAGAATGCAGTTCAGATCGTGGTACAATGTGAATGAACCTGCAAAGCACACTAAGTGAAAAGGTCAGACACAAAGAAGTCACATATTGTATGATCCAGTCCTTAGAGACAGAGGCAGATTCGTAGCTGGGGTTCAGGTGGGAAAGAATACGGAGTGACTACAAGTGGATATTGAGATTCTTTTTGGGGTGCTGAAAATGTTTTAAAATTGAATGTGGTGATGACTGCACAACTCAGAATATATTAAAAACCACTGGATAATACACTTTAAATGGGTGAATTTTATGCTATGTGAATCTCAGCAAAGATGTTAAGAAATACATGTTTAAAAAGTTGTTAAAGATTTTGCAATTATAACCCCAATACTGTCTATACTTGTGTTTTACTGAACAAGTGGCTGTTCAGCACCTGAAAGACAGCTAGTCCAAGTTGAGGTGCTCTGTAAGTGTAAAATACACGCTGTGTTTCAGAGAGTGAGTATGGAGAATGCAAAACGTCTTTTTAGTATTTTTTGTATTGATTACATACTGAAATAATATTATAGATACTATGGGTTATAGAAAGTATATATGACTTAATAAAAAAAGAAAACATATTATTAAAATTAATTCTGACTGCTCCTTTCCCTTTAAAAATGTAGCAATTTATAATAGACAATTTAAAATGGTACATGTCTATTGCAAAAACAGCTTGTATTATATTTCTAATGGATAGTGCTAATCATCCTCTTTTCCACTTTTTATTTTCAGTGGATTTTTAAAAAAAATGTGGTAAAATACACATTATATTAAAATTTACCATTTTGACTTTTGCTTTTAATTTTGAAATAAATATACATTCACAAGAAGTTGCAAAAAGTGGTCCAGAGAGGTCCCATGTACCCTTTACCCTATCTCCTCCAGTGGTAACTATCGGACAGTATCAAAGGCAGGAGACTGATTTTTTTTTTTTTTGTGGAAGACTAATCAACCCCTGGGTGAGGAAGATTCTGGACATGCAATAAGAAATTGTGTCTTAAAGTTGTTGATCCTTCTATAAAATGAGCATACCTCCTCTTGGAATAAAATTCAGTGGAAATTCAAATTTAGGTTTCTTGTTGTCTACATGGAACTATTTTATAGAATCTGCCGACGGGCAGAGAACCACAGTGTTCACATTTACATTCTGAAAGCCGAGCACCTGTCCCCATTCCTGCCTCTACTCTCAGGGGAAGGAAGGGGCCATGTCCCGGAGTTTCAAAATCAGGACACTCTGTGGCCTTGTAGGTACAAGTTGCGTCCTTAGCTCACCAATCACTCAGGGCTAAATGTGGCTGTCAGGCTTGATAGCACCTGAGTATACCCCTCTGAGGAAAGTCACAGTGACAAGCCTGCCTGGCTGATAGGCAGATAAAAAGGAGCTACCTTTGACTTTTTCCTTTACAGGGCAAGAAATCATATCTGAAGATTTCAGGGGTCACTTTTAATGAACTGACAGTCACAATGAGTGGATTTGGAGATGCAGCCTCCCTCCTCACGACCGTTTAATAAACATGTCTTCTGAGCCCTCTTAGAGCTCTCTTTTGTTTTCCTCCCTCTGTCTACACTTGTGATGTTCTCACAGGACTCTGGATGTCAGTTACTACGTGGGGGATGGCCAGGTTCATCAGTCTTGCTTTTGCTTACATCCCCCCTTTTTTTTCTTTGAGACAGAGTCTCACCCTGGGTATGGTACTGTGGTGTCACAGCTCACAGCAACCTCCAACTCTTGGGCTTAAGCGATTCTCTTGCCTCAGCCTCCCAAGTAGCTGGGACTACAGGCACCTGCCACAATGCCTGGCTATTTTTCTGTTGAGGTTGTCATTGTCGTTTAGCTGCCCAGGCTGGGTTCGAACCCGTCAGCCTCGTTGTGTGTGGCTGGTGCTATTACCACTGTGCTACAGGCGCCAAGCCTGCTTCCATCTTTTGAGTGAGGCCTCATCTCACGTGCATGACAAGGTGAAATCCCCAGCACCATGGTGGGACACTTCCACCAGAGACAAGGCCTTGAGAATTCTCTCAGGCAGCCCATGCTGGTGCCCGCATCCTTCAAAGGATTAGCTTGGCCACCCCACAGGGTCTGATGTGCTGCTCACATTTGCAGTTGCTCAAAATCCACTCAATTCCCCACAAAGGACTTCTCTTGGTCACTTATAGAAATGATCTCCACGTGAGTGCTATCTGTGAGTGCAGCCAGCCCATTCCCAGCCATGCTTCCAGGTCATCAGGGGTCATTATGTCTGTAGTGTGACTACAGGACTGTGTCCACCCCATTACTCCACTGGGAATTAGGGACACGGGAAATAGCAGCATTGGGCACCTGGGCTACCCAAGCCAACCCAGGGTAAAACCCAGGATACCAGTGACTACAATTAGGGCCAACCTGGATGATCTAGGCTAACCTCCTTCATCAAGACCTTAACTCAATCACATCTGCAAAATCCTTTTGCCATGAAAGGTCATGTTTACAGGTCCCAGGGATTAGGGCATAGACATTTTGTAAGCCACTGTTCAGCCTACCATAATTTACTTTATAGCTTTGTTGAAAACAATTATTTAAAAAAATTAACATATCTTACTATAGAAAACGTGAAAATCTAGCCTAGGACCATCTTTATTCTACCAGGCATGGAAAGGGAGAGAACAGTGAGAGCATGAACCAGTCCAGAGGCCAAACCAAAGAGATCCAGTGTGGTGGGGAGACTGGGCTGAGGGTGGGGTGGAGGGACGCTGTGTTCCAAAGTCTTTGTTTCCAAGTTATAAAGTACTTCGAATATGCTTTTCTTATAGATTATGCCCTAAATATGGATTAAGTCCTCACCTCTGACTACAAAAACTAATTAAATTTAAAATCTCCCTATTAAGAAGTATTAGAGAGAAGGATTCTGGGAATGTGGAGACCTAAATAGACCATGCTTTCCCTCCACTTCCAAATTCAATCTCTCTGCCTCTGTGGGGCACAGGGAGCAGCTGGCATGAGTGAGATTGTGGGAGTGGGCTGCAGGGAGAGTTCATGAGAGTTTTCATCCTTGTGGGCTATGCAGGGGTGTCCACAGCCAGCTCTGGGAGTCCTGGATGGGTGAGCTGGACGGGATCTGCAGACCTGGGGATGTGGTGGACACTGACCTCCTAGGTGAGCTTTATCAGTCAAGGAGAGGGTGGAGAGCAGGGCCGCTGCTTCCTGTTCCTGAGGCTGGAATTGTGGAGGGGACTTGGGAAGAGGGAGATGGCAGCAGCTGCTGGTGCTACCCATGTGGTTCTTGGAACGGGAAGCCCTTCACTCTCATCGCCTATACAACTGCAGCCATGTAATAAGCAGCCTGACCCTGGTGAGCTGACAAAGAAAAATAACTATACACCTAAGGGAATCTAGCAGCCAGTGAGAAGAAAACAAAAGCAATGGCAGCTTATAAAATAAAACTGCTGAGAGAAGCAGACAGGAACACACAATAAAAGCATTAGAGAGACCCAGGAAAAACAGCTAGTAAGCAATGACCTTATTTAAGATGTGTGTGTGTGCGTGTGCATGTGTGTGTATGTCTCGATGGGAAATATAGGTATCCTTTTAAAAATAAAAATAAAAAATGTATGCTTTTAAGTATCAGCCTACAGAAGATTATCATTAAGGGCACGAAAAAGTAGAATAGAATTTCTAAACTAATAAAAGAAAAAAAGGGAATGAACAGTTACTTGATAAAACCAACAATAGTAAGAAAAAGAGAAAAAAAACTAAAAAAAATATCAGAATAAGATAGAAAGAATAAAATCAACTCTATCAGCCGTTACATGAAATGTGAATGAACTAATCGGCATAACAAAATAAAATAAAATAAAAACACCTAAAAGCAAAGTGATAAAGAAAGCCTGAAAGTGAGCAGATGAGTTTCAGATAGACCAGTTACATTTGAGAGACAAAAGAAACCCCAGCTTATATTAACATTAGGCAAAGCAGACTGGAGTCTTAGTGCACCAGACTGAATAAGGAGGAACATTTACAAAGGAGATGCAGCAATCCTAAACTTGCATGCACTAAGACTGCAGCAATGTGTATAAAGCCTAAATTATGAGATAGAGGTAATACATCACAAAGGTTATGATAGAAAATTTGAATAACGCTAATCTCAACAAACTAAATGCACATATACGTACTTCAAAGAAAGTAGGTTTTTGCAACTTCTCTATAAAATATTTACAAATACCAACCACTTACAAAAACTGATCAAAGACTTGGCCAAAAGAAAAGTCTTTAAAAGTTCAAACCAGCAGATATTTTAATCTTTTGAAGGGGCCTATTCAAGTTTTCTACTTCTTAGGTTATTCTTCTTGCATTTGATCTTCAAATTAGCTGCCACAGATCTCCCATAGCCTTCTACAGCACAACCTTACTATGTAATTAATAATGACATTGTTGATCCTTTTGTGGTTCATGGGTTTTCATGTGCACACGTGAGAGGTGCCTCACACAAGTCTTGCTACCACGTTGGCACACTACCAGTTTGACATGAAAAAAAAATGACATTGATGGAGACTATTGAAAGACCTGGAAAGTATACTTTGTGAAAAGAGGAAGCAGGCTACAAATCAGAATGGAGAGGCCATCACAGTGTGCCTGGCCTTTACCCCTGCCTTAAAGCAGTCACTGATTCCCAACTGACAGATCAGGATTTATCAGCAGAGCCTAAATTCTAACTTGGTTTAACCCAAAGCAGGTTTTCAGATGCACACACAGTTTGGAAAGGAGGTATGTTTGCACTCTATTCCTCACTCCTCCTGCCTCTTAGGGATTAAGCTTGAGGATCAACTGCTTACCCTACATTATAAGAAACATTTATTAAACTTGTACAGGCTTAGATGCCTTACTCAATTTCTCACAATTGTTATACGTGTCCTCTACAATAGACAATATTTCTATTATGTATACCCCAGGGATGAGTAAACAGAATCGGAGAAATTTCATAACCTGTCTACATTTGCACCATTGGTGAATAGATTATGGAGCTGACATATTCCCTTCCAGGTCTTCTGACTTCAAAATCTATGACTTTTTTTTTTCTTAACTATACACTTCTTCTCAGTAGAGTATTTTCTATTCTTTTAAATTAACATTTTAAATGGAAACCCCATGCTATTCAAAAAGAAGAATCTTTTGGTTACCTAGGCTGCGAGTGAAAGAGGTTTGCTTTTCCAAGTTTAACCTGTAGTTCTGGTCCAGAAGCACATCTTAGCCACAGTCGTTTTCAGAAATGGGAGTCTAGGATATTAACATGTATTGCTGAGCAAAGAAAACCGCAAGCCAACCTCAGCTCTTGGATCACATAAGTAGGAACTTATCCTTGTGAAGCTCCACAGGGAGCAGCAAGCCGCTTGCCCAGTTTCTTTCAGTTTATTCAGATCTTGCCAGAAAGGAAGCTGGCTGAGGCAAGAAAGCACCATAACGCCTAACTCCATTTAACCTGACTGAGGCTGCAGAGTGGGCAGCAGCTGCCATCTGATCGCTGCTCACCAGGAGCTAGTCTCACTAAGGAAGTGACATTCCCCCAGGGCAGGGCAGCACACTCCGCTGAGGTTGCAAGGGAGTGAAGGCAGCACCAGCTGTCCTGCATAGAAAGATTATGTACATACAAGACCTATGTCCCTATGGGTGGGTGCTTTGCCTCTCGCCTCCAGGTTTTTGCAAGAGGCAGCCAGGATAGAACCAGTCTGCGCTTGGCAGGCTGTGTGCCTACGTGCACATGCTGGGGAGCCGAAGGGCCGCCCGACTGGATGCTGCCATTTCACGGGCTATGCTGTTTACACATCTAGGTGGCATTATAAAAAATCAAGATGACTGTTTTCTTCTCAGGCTTTCTAAACTTGTATCTTTTTAATTTTTTTTTTTAAAATTTTAGAGACAGAATTTCACTTTGTCATCCTCGGTAGAGTGCTGTACTGTCACGGCTCACAGCAACCTCTAGCTTTTGGGCTTAGGCGATTCTCTTGCCTCAGCCTCCCGAGTAGCTGGGACCACAGGCACCTGCCACAATGCCCGGCTATTTTTTTGTTGCAGTTTGGCCAGGGCTGGGTTTGAATCCGCCACCCTCGGTATACGGGGCCGGTGCCCTACTCACTGAGCCACAGGCGCGGCCCTCAACTATCTATTCTTAATCCACATACGGGAATTAACTTCTTCAGTTCTTCAGTAAAGAAATTATAAGAAAAAAAGAACCAGGACAAAAAAAAGATACGGATGGGGCCTAGAGATTTCTTCTAAAGACATTTAAGAGATGTATCGTTCAGACCTTATTTGAGTCATAATTCAAACACATAAGCTAAAAAAATTCTGTTTGTGAGATATCAAAAAATTATTCTGTTGATTATGAGATTATGGTTTAAAAAAATCTATATCTTTTCTGATATGTACTAAAATAGTTCTATATGAAATTATGAAAATTTTATCAAAGGGTATGGGTGGGTGCACAGAAAAAGCACCACCTATTTCTATTATGGAGAATATATTTGTTAAGGGTATGTGACAAGTATACAGGAATCATTATACTATTAGGTCTACTTTTGTATATGTTCAAAATTTTCCATAGTAAAAAGATATAAAACAAAACTAACCAATAGGGGGAATTGTCACCAAATGTCCAGTTAAGAAAAGTCATCCCTCCTCATTCCCTCACTAACTACACTTCCCAGGATGGTGAGACTGCAGGTTCATTCCAGGTGTGATTTTTATAACTGAATTAGCTCCCTACGTGAGATCTATTTACTGTGGGTGCCTCAGGCCCGTCTCCTTCAAAGGCAAGAATTTGTTTTAAGTTTTCCTGCTAAATACACTCAAAAAAGCTTTCTAGCTTTAGAATTAGAAACAAACATAATACTGTTTTGTGTGTGTATGTTAAAATACGTAAGCCATAAAATTTTATCCATTTTAGGTGAATAGTTCAGTGGTGTTAAGTATATTTATATTGTTAAGCAACCATCAATATTGTCCAACTCTAGAAGCCTGTTATCTTCATTAACTGAAACTCTGTCCTCATTAAACACCAATTCCCCGCTGTCCCTACCCCTCAGCCCCCACTCTGTCTCTACGAATTTGATGACCTCATATGTGTGTAAGTAGGATCATGCAAGACCTGTCCCTTTGTGTCTGGCTTATTTCACTGAGCATAATGTCTTCCAGGATCATCCTTGTAGCATGCGTCAGAGTTTTCTCCCTTTTTAAGGCTGAATAACATTCTATTGTTTGTATATACCACATTTTTGTTTATCCATTCATCTGTTGATGGACACTAGGATTGCCACTGTGAATAATGCTGCTACGAACACTAGCAGACTAGCAGAAGTATCTGTTGGAGTCTTTGCTTTCAATTCTCTGCAGTATACACTGCAAAATGAAATTGCTGGATCATATGCTAATTTTATCAACGCTTCTTAAAATCAAGTCAATATTCTTCTAAATGATAACTTGCCTCGGCTTGGTGCCTGTGGCTCAAGTGGCTAAGGCGCCAGCCACATACAACTAAGGTGGCAGGTTCGAATCCAGCCTGGGCCCACCAAACAACAATGATGGCTGCAACCAAAAAATAGCTGGGCGTTGTGGCGGGCGCCTGTGGCCCCAGCTACTTGGGAGGCTGAGGCAGGAGACTCACTTGAGCCCAGGAGTTGGAGGTGCTGTGAGCTGTGATGCCACTGCACTCTATCCAGGGGGACAGCTTGAGGCTCTGTCTCAAAAAACAAACAAACAAAAAAAACTTGCCTCATTTCCTGTTGCCTTCTAGAACAGGGCTAGGTTGAGAATGGAGAAGGGGGAAGACAGGACAAGGTAGTAGTTAGGAGACTGGGCTTTGTCCCAAGAAAAATCTGGTTTAAAAACTGCTCTGTCAATCAATGGCTCTGAAATCTTAGGTTTGAACCACCCCTGAAGGCTCAGTTCCCCCACCTACAGAATGAGATAATACCAATCTCATACAAATTAGAAGATGTTTTAGTACACTGCCTCAGGGAATGGCTTCTAGGAGTTGATTACTCCCATTTCAACAGTCTCAGCTGTTGGCTGGGAAGGTGGCTCTTGTGAGACAAGCAGTCTCACAGGTCCCAGCCACAGCCTCTTGTGATGTGCTGGTTATGTTCATTGCGTACCTACTGTGTTCCAGGCACTTATGCTAGATACTTCATATATGCGACTTAATGTTATTCTTGCAAACTTTCTCAGGGAAGAGGTATTAAATCTCTGTCTTAGGGACAAGAAGATAGACGCCTGGAGAGGGTAAGCAGCCTATTCTGAATGACAACAGCCAGTGAGGGGCACAGGATGCAGCCAGGCCTATCGGCTCAACGACTGTGATGTTTCTGGGTACCACACTGCATTTCCTCCTTGCTTAATGGTAAATTAGAGATAGTCAAAGTTCAAACCATGTCATCCCCAGTGTCTCTAGAAATACGGCAAACATATCACATCTAGAACTCTGACCAACAGTGGAACAGGCTTCAAAGTCAGACAACAGAATGTCATGTTGTATTCATGACACAAGGTCACACTGTATTTCCAAAAAGCACAAATTGGAGTAGGACATTCAGGAGTATTAGGGAAAGGCAAATGTTTGGATGGTTTTAAAACAGTAGTACTTGACTGTTTTTTGAAACTTTTGCTGTAATTATGCATATATACTTTTAAAAAATAAAGCTTCACTAAAAGTTGATAAGATTTAAAACATGTCTGGAGGAAAGGGAATTAAAAACAATATAATAAGTTATTTCCGAACCACATAAGGCTTTAGCAATTAAAGAGACCAATATATAGGTTTATACCAATGATTTTCAACTATTAGTGTGCATAAAGGACCCTCGGTATGTCAAAATGAACATAACGTCAATCAGAAGGCTGCTAAACTGATAACGTAGCAGACCCTTCATCTTGCAGAGCAGGAAACGGAAACCCAAAAAGCCAAACATCAAGTCTGAGGTTTCAATGTCCACCAAGATCTGAGCTAGAAGAGATTTTAGAATTTCCAAGGGAGGCTTTTTGAAACTTTTATCAACACTACCCCCACCACCAGAATTGTAACCTTCTCTACCACCAAGGCATATGTACCAGGTTAGCAAATAAAGTTAATAATCATAGGTTTAGATTTCAGTCTTTTTGCTTTCCATTAGACGAAACAAATCCAGAGAGGCTAAGATCAGGTCCAACTGTAAACTGGAGAGAACCAGCACTAGCGTCGATCCATAGACCCACCATTCACCTCTCACAAACCCACGCAATGGTGATTGAGAGTCTAAGTCATGCTGCCCCACTGCTGTACATGTATGGGGACGAGGGTATAAGAGATGAATGAAACAGATGGGGCAGATGGCATTTTCCAAAGACAGCCCTGCCTCTCCAGGTGCTTGTCTTAACAAGAGTTGACCCTCCTCCACTGAGAGGAGTTTGTTTCCTCTCCTTGAAGCTAGGCAAGTTTTACAACCTTGAACAGTATACCTTGACAGTGCAAGACTTCTGCGGCTAAGTCGCAAAGGCAATATGGCTTCTGCCTGGTGCTCTCTTGCCCTTGGAATCCAGCCACCATGTTGTGAAGAAGCCCGGGCTGCATGGAAAGGTTGTGTGTTCATGTTCTGGCTTCACCCTGGCCGGACCCCAGCTGACAGTCTGCGTCTACTACCAGACAAGTGAATGAGAGGATTTTCAACCCCAGTTTCCGAGTCTTCCAGCTGAGCCTTCATCATTGACTTCTAGCATTCAATCATTCCCTATTTGCTTCCACAGTTTGTGGAAGTGAAAGGCCATCTGCTTTTTAATTTATCCCTTTAAACTTGAGATTTTTTTTCTATCATGACTTTGTCTTCATACACGTATTAGGAGATAATGTTAACTGACAACTTCTCTGTGGGGCTTACATCTATGCCCAGCTTTGGAGAGTACAGGGTACTCTAGCAATATTGCCTCTTTTAGCTCAGTTTTTGGAATGCCTTGTCTAAAGAGAGCATGCCACCCCTAGCCGTAGTCCCTCAGCCTGCCTGCCCACTGCAGATGTGGTCTCCTGTGCTTTTGTCAGCACACGTGTATCCTTTCCCTACCATGCCTCACCACAGGCCGCATTTTGGATATGCTCCACCCAGCCTTTCATGGAACATCAAGGAGCTGGGATGCCACATCACAGAGGGATCATGATGATGCCACTTCACATTCAGAATAGCTCAGGGTGATGCTGACAACTCACATCAGAAGGCTCAAGGATCATCTGTAGTGATATAAGACCTGTGGCCAGGTTGAAGAGGCCAAGTATTACACTGCGAAGAGATCTTCTTTTTCTTTTTTTTTGAGACAGAGGCTCACTTTGTTGCCCTTGGTAGAGTGCCATGGTGTCATAGCTCACAGCAACCTCAAACTCTTAGGCTCAAGTGATTCTCTTGCATCAGCCTCCCATGTAGCTGGAACTATAAGCACCAGCCACAATGCCTGGCTATATTTTCAGAGACGGTCTCACTCTGGCTCAGGATGGTCTTGAACTCCTGAGCTCAGGCAATGCACCCAACTCAGCCTCCCAAGTGCTAGGATTACAGGTGTGCCTGGCAAGAGGTCTTCTGATTGAAGTAAAGTTTGATGTCTTGTCACCACACCACCATCATTCAGGGCAAGATGGCCAATCTCACACAGGTGACCAAATCTGTCTGATGGCTTCAGTGACTCATGGCAATATCTGGGGTGAGGTTTTGCCTGCCAGTGGAGACAGTTTTCAGGGCCCTAACTGTGTGAGCCCATGCTGAATTTAGAGGAAGGTTTTACTGATGACAGTAGCTTCTATTTCTTTGATGTTAATATATTGGTGATTGTGACATACTGACATTGAGACATTGACAGCTACAGTAACAAGACTCATTACAAAGACAGACTAGCTTTGAGATGTAGACTGCTATGGGGCCTAAACTCAGAGGGCCCACATAGTGCAAAGAACTGTTAAAAGCCAAGTGGAAGAAACCAGCTTTGTCAACGCCATCCTATTTTCTCTGTCCTGTCAGAATTTTAAAGAGTGCTAAGGGTCTCGTCTGCTATCTTCAAAAAGTGAAGGCAATTCAGTTTTGATGGAAGCAAATTTCTCGCCCAAAGAACCTGAGAGTTAAAGGACTCTGAAGGGGCACAAAATACATGCAAGAGAGAGAATTTAACAGCATAATTAAACATTTGGCCTGCAGATGGCACTAGAGGCCTTTGTGAGCAACGCTGGCAGCTCCATTCTGAAATGCTGGAAGATAGTTCTAACAGCTATTGTATAAGTGATTTATGTATTTGGATTCTGCTCAATGTTATATGTGCATTACTGAATAAAACATTCACAGTGTATTTTCCACCAGCAGCTGAGCTCCAATTCCAAGCTTCTGAGGCCTAATTCCCAAGGCTCAAAAGAGCCCCTGACACCAAATTGCTTTCCTCCATGAATAGCCTCTTCATACTCCAGAAAAAGAAATGCTTAGAGAGGGGATGAGAGAGATCTGATGTGACCACATCGTGGGAACAGCTTACCAAGAACGTGTGAGGAAAAGCAAATGTCTGTCAGATGATTTCAAGGCCACGCTGCTGAGGGCTTCCCTGCTCTCTGCTATTCCCTGGGTTTCCTCCTTAAGGATGTGCCCTACTCAGCCCCACTGCACGGACATGCAGATTAGTTCTGGGCAAGAAGGGCCCGGCCTCAGCCTGGACAAAGAAAAATAAACGGCTTGCTTGTAAGAAATGTGTCAAGTGAATTTCTCATACAGAATATTAATTCATAGTTTTTCTTCTCGTCTTTCCCAGAGCATCCCAGCTACTTGTGGTTCTGGGAGCTGGGACATACCTTCAGTACTCCAGACAGCCCTGAGCTAGGACTGTCTGGAAACAGGAGCAGGCATCGTTGGCAGGCTGGAGCGTGGTGTTCATGCTGAGGCTGTGGGGCCTTTCCCACCAAGCTGCTGTGATCGCTTCTTGCCCGAGTCTCTGCAAGGCCACATTGGCTGACTCCTGGGGTCTTGTTTAGGTCTGAAGTGCTGGGATGTGCTGATATGCTATGGGAAGCAGGTGCAGGTCACAGAATTTTTAGCCTAAGCTCAGAGGAGAAAACACTCTACACTGAGAACAGATTTGAGAGACAGGAAGGCAGGCTCTATTCCCAGGCTTAGAGCTGGAAGTTGGTTTCTGTAGAAAGCAGAACACAATACAGGCACATCCCTGTGGAAAACACCAACATATCACTCCAAACACACAATCCGTGTGTTGAGCACCTGTCTCCAGTCACTAAGAGGGCACACTGACTGAAGTCTGAGACCAGCTTTCCTAGCGCCTTGGCATGTTGGCTTCCCCTTCAGTTTCTCTATCTGAACAAAGGACACAAACACAGGACGTGGAGAAGAGAGTAGCATCTATTGGCCTTCTCTGTGCCAGGTGGCATGCTACCCGTTTAAACGTGCTATCTCATTTACACTGTGCAACAGTTCTATGAAGTAGGCAGTATTATTACTCTTATTCTGCAGGAGAGGAAACTCAAGTTCATAAAGATTGAGATGCATGCTTAATTTCTCACGGCTAGTGATAGAGCCGGAACAGAAATGGAGTGGGAATGAAAACCCAAGGTCTGTCTGACTCCAAATTCAATGCTCTTCACTATTAGAATGATGAGGATGACAGCAGTGGTATTTCTCTGCAGCAAGTAAGGCCTTCCTGCTCACAGAGTAACAAAAAGTTACATTTAAAGAGAAAGCAATAGGACCCCAGCCATTATGAGGAAGAAAAAAATCACAGGAGAGATTGCCAGGGAGGGGAAAAGAAAAATCATTTCTTTAGTCCTCATGCATACATGAGGTTTGGTTTAAAACATCAGGAAAGTCATCAATATGCTTTAATAAATACCTACCATATATGGTCTAATTTATACCCATGGCTTCATTGCCAGTACCGCAGTAATAGTGACTGCTGGATTTATATCGCTAGAGCAGCATATTCAACTTCTCAGTGATCACTGAACTCATGCCTCCCTTTCCATTCCCATTGGTACTGCCTTTCCTTGGCTCTCAAATGACCTCTTACTTGGATTAGGTCTTCTATCTGGACACTCTGCCTCCATTATCAACTCTCTAGGGTTAATCCATCTCACTGTTGCAATTTCTCTGGCACATAAATTTGACACTATCACTTCATTGCTTAAAACATCCTAATACTCTCTCACTGCACATGGCGCACAAGCACACTGCCTCGGACCCGGACCTGTCTGCCTCTGCACAGGGTGTACCCCGCCCACCCACATAGGGCCAGCCTGTGAGTTTAGCAGAATAAATATTAGAATCCTATTTTTATGGCAAATTCTCTGACTTTTTTTTTTTTTTTTTGAGATAGAGTCCATTCTTTGCTTGAGCTAAAGTGTCATGGCCCCACCCTGGCTCCCAGCAACCTTAAACTTCTGGTCTCAAGCAATCCTCAATTCCTTGCCTCAAGCCTCCCAAATAGCGAGGAATACACGTCACTGTGCTTTTTAAATGTTCTCAAGTGTAAAACATGGATAAGAAAATAAGAAAAACTATGGAAACAAATTAAGTGTGGTTCTGGATTTTTTTTTTCAGAACTCAAGTTTTCATTTCTTTTTTGGCTAGGCTGGGTTTGAACCTGCCACCTCTGGTATATTGGGCCGGCGCCCCACTCCTTGAGCCACAGGTGCCACCTAAATTTTCATTTCTTAATTATCTAGAGCAGCCCCTTTAACAAAATTTCCTTTTTTAACATGGTGCTTATTTAATATTTTAAAGCTGTACTTTAAACCTGAAATTTCATACTAATGTATTTTTAATTAATGTATTGTATTTTTTAGGATGATACCTTATTTCAGATTAATGATTGGATGAGTAATATATAGCCCATTTAGCTTCCTATGGAGGTAAAGTTCTGAGTGCTCATTAATATTCAATGAAACGCCCATTAATATGTGTGATGTTTTCAGGTTTTCAAAAAATAAGTGAAAGTTACTGATTTGGTGATGACAATAAGATGAGGACGTGAAAGAAATCGTGAAATATGGCAAGTGCCTGCTAACAGACAAGTACTACAACAGTAAGACTTCATATGAGAGGTCCTTCGATCCAAGACTTTTAGAGCATGTTATGGCCTCAGCTTATTAATTCTTCTAGGTCAGGTGTCCTCAAACTATGGCCCGCGGGCCACATGGCCCACCTAGGACATTTATCCGGCCTGCTGGGCATTTTTGCCACTGCTGCCTGTCCTGCTTAGCAGCCGACTCATCCCAGGGCCCAAGGTCCGGCCCTCCAACAGTCTGAGGGACAGTGAACTGGCCCCCTGTTTAAAAAGTCTAAGGACTCCTGCTCTAGGTCTTATGGACACAGGTATCTAGGATGGTGTCTGGTTCATTATCTCTGACACTGACACTGAGGTCAGGAAGACTTTCCGTAGTTAAGCAAGGTCAAACAGCATGTTGTGAAGCTGAGATTCAAACCTTCTTACATGTTTGCAGCTCAACCATTGGTCCTTATCGCTTCTCCAGAGAGACATTCTCCAAGTACACTAAGATTAGGTGGAAAAAAAATCAATCTAAAAGTCTCAGTATGTCTTCTGGAAAATAAAAAGTGGCCCTGAAGTCTTTGACTGCTATGGAGATCAAGATATCATAGAGCTTCTTATAATGTGGGGTGAGTGACTGGCGCTTCAAATAAACCCTTCCTCTGAGCTTGTCACTGGAATAATAAAACTATGAAATAATAGAAAATCTGGAGGGAATTATATATAAATAATTTGTATATGTAAAAGTCACATGTAAAATCATACATGAGCACACATGCACACAACAGGTAGGTACAAGCTAGTCCAAGGACACATCTTGCTGGATCATCATGGTATTAAGTTTGTCACTCTTGTGGATGATTTCCTACAAGTAAAATGTTCATCACTTAAAAATAATGTTAAGAAGCTCTAGGATAAATGTAAAGAAGGGCAAACATCAAACATTAAGTATTTATGCACAGAAGCAGATGAGCACAGCAGCATGCCTCTGGCATGCCTGAGTCCTTGCTGACGTTCAGACATTCACCTGTGTTTCAGGCTACTGTAACTCAGGACATTAAGAGGCAGTAATGTGCCACAGCCCATCTGTTCCATAAAAGCTCAATATGTAAGCTTTGAGGAAGGCAGGTGATCATTAATGGTGATGAACCAGGCACACATCCTTTAAAGCAACTATATGCTCCACCTTTATTCTTAAAGTTTCTAGTGGCAAATTAATAAATACAGGAACCAACCACATCTGCCCTACTTATGATTCTTTCCTCTTTGGGCATCTGATTTCCCCTTATTTCCATACCTCATCTTCTCTGTTTAACCAACCCTGGGGAACTAGGTTGCCAGACCTAAGTTTCAAGTCTCAGCTTTGCCATTTACTCGTTGCATGACCATGCAGCACATTACTTAACCTCACTTCAGCTCCTTCCTTTGTAAAATGGAGATAATAATGATGCTCACCTCCTAAGGGTGTGAGATCTGAGGTACTGAAAATCCCAGTCAGTGTCTGGTACACGGCAGGCACTGGGAACTTGTTAACGATTAGCGTAATTGTCTTTCTTTGTGGTCTCTCCTTTGGCCATCTCAAAAAGCAAACTTGCAGGTGCTTTGTGAATAGCAGAGTGCCAGACATTCGTCCATGTCAGCTCCCAGCCTCCATCTCTCTCCTGCAAGCACATGAGCCCTGCATGCTCAGGCTCTGACCACTTTCCTGAGTTCTAGAAAGACAGCCGAAGTAATCTCAATTCTCTAATTCACTAAAATGGGAGTCCCCAACATGTCTCTCAAGTCTGCTTCTGTTCTTGGGTTTGGTTTTTCTGATGGTACCACCTTTCTGAGAATGATACAGCATTCTCTTCGTGTCTCTTCCCCTTTCCTGATTTTTGATCTTAAATCCAAGCCTCCACCAGTTCATTCAGTCCCTGTCTATGCCAGTACCCCTGAGGCATGATAAGATGTGACCTTCCATTCCAAATCTTCAGAGGCTCCAAAACACTCTTAAAATAACTTCTGAAGTCTCTACATGGTCACCTCCCTTTTTACCTGTTTTCTTCCAGCCCTCCACAGGTGTTGCTCATAGGAACACTGGTTCTTGGTTGCCTCTGCTGGAAATATTCTCCCTAATTACATGTGCCAGTTCCACCCACTTCCATGTCCTTGAGCAAACAGGTCCTCTACCAGAGAATGTTCATCCTACCCTAAATGACAGATATTATCTCTTGTTATCAATTCTCCAAGCATTTTATCAGGAGACAGCATGGAGACTGTCAAAAAGACCAAAAAACAAAAAACCCCCCACAAAC
This sequence comes from Galago senegalensis, assembly GCA_963575145.1. Lineage (NCBI taxonomy): Eukaryota > Metazoa > Chordata > Mammalia > Primates > Galagidae > Galago > Galago senegalensis. Next base: position 27,667 of record CAUYTI010133077.1, on the reverse strand, counting down.
CAGGATCATCACTCCCATGTGCAGTACCTTCCTCTTGAGGAACAAAGGTGACGAAAGACCACACGAAAAACAATCTGACGCTCCTAGTAAACCTTTAGTTTTCAACAAGGGTGCTCATCAAAATCATCTTTGTAAATCTTAAAAAATATATTCTGACGTGCAGCTGGAACTGGGAACCACCTGTGTGGTACTCAGCAAATGTAAGGAAGTATTGATATATATGGAGCTGCTCATGAACATGGCAGTGAAATGACCATATATCCTGTGAATACAAAAAGACACGAGAGTCTGATGATTCCTAAAAGAAAACAGAGAGCCTGGCCCTCAAGCCAAACATACCAGATAAAAATGCTAAATTGTAGCAATAAAGACAGAGAACACCTTCTGATTCTAAACTACAGACTCTTTCCTAAATCTAGTGAAGAAAATTATCTGCTAAATGTTACCATAAATGTCAGGGTAACAATTTTTACCTATGCTATGGAATAAACCATGAAAAAAAACCTCTGTAAATTAGATATTATAAATCTTTAAGCCACTAATTTTAATCAATACTAGTCTGTAGGTTTTAAACGACTTTCTACTGAGCCTCCCCATTCCCATCAAGTAATTATCAGAAATATTGATTTCATTCCATACATTCAATCTTACAAGTTTATAAAATATTAGCCTATTAAATTAACATAAAAAAATGTAATTTGGTAGAATTAAATAGCACAGAGAGGAACAACACCTGCAAACTGGGCCTACGTAAGCTTGATTTTTATTTTATTTTCTTTGTTTTGAAACAGTCTCACTTTGTCACCCTTGGTAGAGTGCTGGTGGTGTCATAGCTCACAGCAACCTCAAACTCTTGGGCTCAAGTGATCCTCTTGCCTCAGCCTCCCAAGTAGTTGGGACTACAGGCACCTGCGAAAATACCTGGCTATTTTTTAGAGACAAGGCCTCGCTCTTGCTCAGCCTGGTCTCCTGAACTCCTGAGCTCAGGTGATGGACCTGCCTCAGCCTCCCAAAGTGCTAGGATTACAGACGTAAGCTACCACACCTGGCTGATCATTTTAAAATTAAAAATTTTTTATTTTTAATATATTGCTGGTCTTCTCCCCTGCCCCCCACCCTTCAAAACCAGGCTGGGTGAAAAAGTTGGTTACAAAGAGGGATAACACAGTGGAGAGAGAGTAGCATGTAGGACCTAAGAGTGTACAAGATATAGCTGAAACATCAGAAAATAAAACCCAATGCCCTTATTTTACAGATTAAAATAAATCCTCAGAAGGTGTAGTGACTTAACCCAAATTACAGGGTAATAGAGGGTCCGCTGAATTCAGGTCCTCTCACCCAAGTCCTGGGACTTTTTATAAACAATACCATTCTGTCAGGATAGTTAGTAAAATGGATGGGTGGAATGTTTAGGAACAGTGACACAGAAATACTGTTTCTTCCCTGTACAGAATCACCAAGTCCCTTCCCCTGACTCCTGCTAGACTGATTACTAATAAATAATACCACTGAAATAAGGACAGTTTTCAGACTCCATCTCTACTAGACTCCTAGTTAATTTCCCAGCCTCCAAGATCATATTCATAGAATGGAAATTACTGGTGCTGTTAAATTCTGCCATTTTTGAACAGCTGGGTTTCAACAGCTGTGTGTGGAGAAGGCATGGGGGGGCAGCCATGAGAACACTTACATATCGTTTAATGAGCATGTACTGTCGTAGTAAAATGTCAGGGAATGGCTGGGCATGGTGGCTTACACCTGTAATCCCAGCATTCTGGGAGGCCAAGGTGGGAAGATCCCTTGAGCTCAGCATTTTGACACCAGCCTGAGCAAGAGCAAGACCCCATCTCTACTAATAATGGAAAACTTTGTCAGACATGGTGGTACACACCTGTGTTCCCCACTACTTGGGAGGCTTGAGGCAAGGAGTTGAGGATTGCTTGAGACCAGGAGTTTAAGATTGCTGGGAGCCAGGCCGGGGCCATGACACTTTAGCTTGAGCAAAGAATGAGACTCTAGCTCAAAAAAAAAAAAAAAAAAAGTCAGAGAATTTGCCATAAAAATAGGATTCTAATATTTGTTCTGCTACTATCATGTACAGTGTTGGGCCTATTTCTTCAGTAGCCTCTCCTAACTACCTTCAAGTTTAAAGTGATGATGTATTGGGAGCATTCAGAAAAGTTTAAGCATTGAAGCAAAAGTCTTTGGTATTTTACGGCTCTCGGAATTTTGTGTGTTTCAAAGTATTACAGACAACCCTTGTGAAATACAAACCAGTTGATTTCTATGGCTAAGAAAAGAAGGTAAAGAAACGCCTTGAGATATGTTTTATGACAGGCTGGACAAACCAGATATTGTTATTTCACACACATTCTCCAAAGGTAAACATACAGATTTACAACCTGGGTGATTTGTGAGTTTTTCAACAGGATGGTATCATCTATCTTCCAGAGTGTTTGCCAAAAAAGGAGGGACAGATAAGAATGAGTAACTCCTTATCAGATCCAAGATGATGAAACTACACGATTAGTGTTGTATAGGAACACTGTGCCCCAGAGATAAAGCTAAAACTCAAAATGAAAGGCAGCCATCCGCAAAGCTGACACCTATAGCTCCTTCTCTGCAGAGTGGCCAAGAGGTGGTACCTTCCACCAAGATGCCAACTTTCAGGTGCCAACCTCTAGGGCTTGTGATGGGTGCCAATGTTACCTGCTAATGGTGCAGGTCTGTGCAGCGGCTAGGCCAAGAACCCAGGGTGTATATGTGCACGTGTGTGTATGTGTGTGTATACTTGCTCCCCATAGTAAACTCATCAAAGCAATCCTTAGAACACAGAGAGGCAGCCACTCCACTGGTAGCACAAAGAATGAGCACAGGGCAGAAGTTGTGGTGGAGGAGCAAAGCAATAAAAGGCAAAGCAATGGTGTTTGGAGACCAGCTAAAGCTGCCAGTATGTCTTAAAGGACTTCTTGTCTGGGTGGGTGACCTTTTGAGGTTCCTTGCTAAGCTGACTTATGCTCTAGGTATTCTGAGAATAAAGACCCACCCCAGATCTGTTTCAAGCAACCCAACCCTGAACATCCTATAAACTATTTAGTATTAAAACTAGAAGGCACCCGGGGCCCTTTCAGGGAGGTGTAGTAGTGGGCAGGGTGTGGGGTGGTGTGAATCCTGACTGCTTCAAGGCAGTCCTGGCTTCCCAGGAGCCCCTCCTCCACTGCTTATAAACCTCTAAGTGTTTCAAATCACAACAGACATTGAGGGACTATCACAGGTCCTCCTCCTGTGAGTCCTCCTGAGCTCTTCCTAAGCTCTCACTTTTTAGCTCAATTCCATCATTTTTAGAGAAAAATAAACACTCCCTCTCCTCGTTCTGAATTTTGCCCCGTGTATAGTTATGAGTAAAACAACACTAAGCCTACTTTCCAGAATTTCCCCCCTTAAAGTTAGATGACCAGTACAGAGCTACAAGGTCAGGGAGCATGAGCCTCACAGAAGAAAGAAATAAGCATTGGTTTGTTCTGTTAAAATCATACAGATATTTGCTCATTTATGAACAGAGACTGATTGAAAGCCCTCTCCCCGGAAAAGCATTTCCCCCAGATTAAGAATAATCAAGTATGGCAAAAATTACCATTTAATGCCTACATTTTATTTTATGACTAATAATTTTACTTAAAAACAAAGAAATAAATAAGGACTTAGGTATCTGCTCTGGACTATGATGTAGTACTCTGATAATTGGTACTTTATTGCGGGGTTCAGACTGCAATTTCTTTAACTTGTGGAGGTAGATCCACAGCAATTATTTCTCATACAATTAGATAGTCACAACCAGTAAACATTATAAAGTGTTCTTGGTATAAGCTCTGCATATAGGAAGCAATTAAGCAGTGTTTAAAGCTTTAGTATGCCTTAACTAAAGAAGAAATCATGCAGGTTACTTTAAAATAGAAACAACTCAGCAACATTCCCAGAGGTGGCATTTGAGAGTGAGGTTTGGATTTCATTTCACCCGGCTTCATAATGAAAACATGAAAGATGGCTCCCAGTTTCTCCAAGATCAACATATTAGTCCATTTAAAGAAATACCACAGAAGGCTATGCCTGTTTCTACTTTTCTTTAAAAGATAGATTTAGTTTGTTCTTGCTTAAAATTGAATGTCTCTCTCTCAATTTTAACAGTGCCTGAGCCAGAAGCAGGGTAACATGGGGTTGGATTTAAATCAAACCCGTAGGCACAGACTGCAGTGAGAACAGCTCGGCCGGCCAGGGGCTGCTACCACACTGCCGGGAGGCCCTGCTGCCTTGTAGATCTGATGAAAAGAGGACACAGACCTCTGAGAAGAGGGCTGGCACTAAACTCGAAGGCGGCAACACCACAAAGCACACCCACTCTATTTGCTGCTGGGACGAAATCAGAGAAGGAGGAAAAGAAAGAAAAAAAAAATAAAAAGAGAAGGAAGAAAAACAGTCCCTGCTCTCCAAAGTTACATATACAGTGTGAATCCGTGTGCATGTGTAAGCACGCATGCAGGGGCTCGTTATGCATGTATAAACATATGTGTAGATGGATATACAGACGGATGTAAGAGTAACTAAGCCCTGTCTCAAAGTATTTTAAGGAGCATAAGGAAACACAAACAGAAAAACCTTACAAGTAGCCAGGTGATGAACGTTTACATTGAATTCAATGTAATAAGCCAGCATCAGTAATGACCTTCATTGCCAAAGCACATGCCATAGAGTGAGGTAAGCTGGCTACACGGCAGGTTTATTTCTCTGGTCTGCAGCTTTTTGAGGTCATGCCTGTCAAACGGAAGTCTGATGAGCAACAGTTCCCTGACTGCCTTGTTGGAAGAGGGTTAAATCAGAAAAAGCCAAGATTTCTAGGGGCAACATGTCCATGACTTTGAGTATATTTGCTGAAATGCAGGGGGAAGGAGACCATGGCACTCTCATTGTGCAGGCAGGTTTAGCAAATGGATCTCAGCTGGGCTGCGTGGGGAACGATGGGAACAGATCAATGTCACTGCATGGGAGGGTCATGGAGGATTTTGGGGTGTGACAGAGACAGGTTTGTGACTGGCTAAGAGCCAGGCTTTAGGGCCAGCCTGACAGCAGCTGCTGTACCCTTCCAGGGAAATGCCCAATAAGCAGGGAAGTGGGACAACAGGAGGCCTGGGAAACAGGGGGGCCGGAGACACACATGTGTGTGTTAGCAATAGTCAGGTGTTAGCTGAGGAAGATGAAGGTGAGTAGAAGAAAAGGGCTTGACTGTGGCGACGTTGGGACAAAGGCAATGAACAAAGAGGGGGGCCCCAGACGGGACTGAGTCACAGTGAGAGGGGAGCCAGCAGAGTGGGGTGCTTCAAAAACCAGGGCAAGAGGGTTTTCCAGAGGTCAACACATGATCAAAAGTTGGGAGAGAAAATGCACGATAAGGAATAGAAAGGGCTTACTGTTTTATTATAATTTATTCATTTACTTACAACAAAAAGGCTCCTCATCACCTTGGTGGGGGCAGCATTTGAACAAAAACATTTTTAGTGGTCCCTCGCTGTCGACTTGGGTACCATTCAAACTTCTTCCTACAGGTAATCTGTCCTCTAGCCTCCAACCAGGCAAACGTATGGTAGGTCTTGGGTCTTCCCACCTTGCCATTTTGTTTCAGCACTTCCTGTACAGTTCACACTGACCTTTCAACATCCACCTCGAATCGCACCTCTACTGTGAAGCTCTTCAGTCCAAAGTTCTTGATACTTCCTTTAACCTCAGAAACTATTTATATAAATATCTGGCATCTGACATATAGCAATCAGCCATGTCTGTTCCAGCACTGGCTTGGAATCTATTTCTCTAGGATCCTCATTTCCTCTCATCTAGGCTTTTATCGTTTGAAGCCATCATATGTTTGTTTGTTTGTTTTTTAAAACTTTTTAGTATTTGGAATTCATTGAGGGCACAAAGAATGAGGTTACACTGATTGCATTTGTTAGATAAAGTCTCTCTTCTAACTGAGTCCCACTCCCAAGAGGTGTGCCATACATGGTGACTCCCATCCCCTTCCCTCCTTGAAGCCATCATGTTTTTGGAATGCATTTTGTTTTTTTTTTTCTTCCTGAAATCCCCTCTCATTTTGAAAACTTTACCTGTGGTTGATCTTTTCATTGTAGAAGCAATTCCGGAGACTACCTATCGAGAAGTAATCTCTCAATTCTCTGGACACCTTTAACTTACTGACTTGCTGTTTTTGTTAACTCATAACAGTAAACGGTCCTTTTCTTCACACCTCTGCATATATTATTCCCTCCTTCCCAGCAGATGTTAAGTTCCTGGAGAAGTAACAAACTGCAGGGATCTCAGAGTCTAGCAGACCTAGTTCAACTTCCGTGGGTAGGTTACTAGCCTCTCCGACTCTTCATTCGCTCAGCTGTGAAATGCAAGGCAAAATCAGGGTGTGGTTCTCAACCCAGGCAAGGTTTGGAAAGGATCCTGATTGGTGTGTGGCTCTGGGGCCCTTCACTGGTCACGTGATGTTTCCTTCCCTCTGCTCATTCCTTCCTCTGAAACCAAGTCAGTTCACCCACCACATATTTACAGAGATGAATAAGCTGCAAAAACACAGGGAGCAAATGATTTATACCAGAAGAATGGAGCTCCAACAATGGCTGTATCCTGTGTTAATTATATAGAAAGTCACAGTCTAAGCCAGCAGGATGGGGAAACTTTTCATGCTGGAAGTCTGCATTAATTTAGCTGGAATCAAGTTAGGCCACATTCAAGAAACTTCAATTAGAAATACTTTAAAACGTACACTATTTTGTAAAAATTTACTATGTACTTAATAATTAAAAAAATGAAAAGTATTTGTTAATTTTCAAACTCAATAAACCTTTTAATGATTATGCTTTTTTTTTAATTGTTGAAAAGCATTTGAATATTTAGTTGTAGCATGGAAGCCCAGTTTTAGCTGATTCTCTAGATGGGTTATCAGTCATTTGTGACCTTAAGGGAGTCTTGCTTTGGGTTAAGTAGAGGAACATAGATTCACATCAAAAAGTGGTTGAAAATAAAGAAAGCATTTTTTAGGCATGTTGCCAAAGGTATGGGTATTCTACTGCGTTTTTCCATATTTTGGTTGGCTCTTTCTTAGCATCAAATGCTGACTTGAAAATGCCATCAGCTGAGAGCTCTGTCAATTCCTCTGTAGTTCCTTAGTGAGGCTGAAATGCTAATTTGAGTGTGCTGTATGATTCTCAAAGTCAGTGAACCTTTCATTATATTCTTCAATTAACAGGTCTATAATAGCTGGGTATTTTTCAAATGATTTGCATGTATCATCCTGCTCATTAATGACCTTTGCTAACTAGGAAAAATGTTCATTGAAATTTCCTTTTGAAGAATCATTTGGAAAAAAGAAAGCTTTTTCAAATGTTTGGGTTTTTTTTTTTTTTTTTTTTTTTTGAGACAGTTTCATTTTGTTGCCCTTGGTACAGTGCCATGGTGTTACAGCTCACAGCAACCGCCAGGTCCTGGGCTTAGGCGATTCTCTTGCTATAGCCTCTGGACTAGCTACAGGCACCTGCCACAATGCCCGGCTATTTTTTTTGTTGCAGTTTGGCTGAGTCTGGTTTCAAACCTGCCACTCTTGGGGCCGGCACCCTACTCACTGAGCCACAGGTGCCGCCCAATCCTTGGATTTTTTTATTTTTATGCCACATTTTATATATAGACTTAGTTTTACCTTGCAAAGAAATATTCAAGTAGTTTTGATCTGACATGATATCAAAGAGAAATGCTACATTCCTATAGAAATATTTCAATAATTCACATTGTTGATTCTGTTTTCCATGAAATTTAACTATCTTTTCTAACAGAGATAAAATTTTGACTCCTGTCTGGGCAATAGGTGACACATGTTAGAAGGATAAGGCAACTCCACACTGAATACCTTATCAGTCAACTTTAGCATGTTCTGACCCTGACAACGTCATGTTGCAGGTGCACAAACATAGGTAACGATACTTAAAACTTGTTGCAAAGTGTCATTTAAAATAGTAGCTTTAGCACAGACCTTTTACTGATACAAGATACAATGAAAAGAAATGAGAGTGGATGGATATGTTAATACTTTTTAAATCTGTGCAATAAACCCTTCCTGCCATGGAAGGTGCACTGTCTTTACATACACTCACTAAATTTACCAAATTCAGTCCAACTTCACCACACGTATCTTGAAAGATGTTGAAGGCATCTATCCCCTGGGTTCTGTTTGCAAGAGTGCCCAAAGCATGTAAGTCTTCCTAGCAAAGAAAATCTTGTTATGACACAAATGAAGTATAAAACCTATGCAGAGTCAGTAGAATGAGCTGATTCACCAAAGAGACTGAATAATATATATTTATTTCTGACCTGGTGCATGAAGTTGGTTTAAGTTGAAGGCTAATTCATGCTGCTGATCAGTTATGGTTTTGTTTGAAGAGGAAGTTTTTTTTTTTACTTTGAAATGCTATCAGGTTCTAAGCATCCTATAACTTTGACAATGAATTCTTTCACAGTTTCTACATCACTGAATGGATTCCCTTCCCTCCTGAGTATATATATAAGCCATGTTATTAGTTGCCTCAGAGGCATTATTTCCCGGTCTCATTGCTGCTTGAAGGAACTGTCTTTGCTTTGGGTTTTTATGTTTTATGTAGTAATTTCTGCAATACAATCATTTAACACTTCTCCTTCTCATTTAAAATATTTGTGGTCCTTAAGAGTGATAAAATGCTGATGAGCATTGAGTTTCTTTAAGCAGTATCAGAAAGCAAGCAGATCATCTTATCTGTAGCAGAAATAAGATATTATTGCCATTTCTAATCCTCATTAGATAATCTGTTTTCTTTCTTTGTTGTTCTCTTGGGCTTCTTTGATATGATGGGCTGTTAAGCAGACAGAATTAAAAACTACTGGCAAGCTGTGCAACTACTCACAAATTCCATTTCAAACAGAAACACAATGCACTGTTGTCAAAAGCTGATAACAAACTGCATACTCAACCCCCATAAACTCTCGCCAACCAGCCTCTTGGGGTAGTGGCGCCAGTCAGGTGGGGGAAGTTAGAACTAAGTCATGAGCATAGCAGCCGTCAATTTAGCCCCTTTGGCTTACTGATATCCTAATTATACCACTCAATATGGGAGGATTATTTTGTCAAAACTTATTCTTTGGCCTTTTAAATACATTAAATTTTAAAAATAAGACAAAAATATAAAAGATGAACAAGAATGTACAGAGTGGACAAGAATTTGTGTGCAATTTACAGTTACAACTATTATAAAGTGCACACGAACTTTATGTCCACCATGTATTAGTAAAAATAAAAGGATTTGTTGTATAAATTTAGATTCTGTTAAAAGGCTACATTTATGGACCTATAAGGCCACAGGTTCCCCAACCCTGGTCAAAATCCTCTCTGTACTTCAGTTTCCATTTCTCTAGACAAATGAAGAACATGATACTACTGGTCTTGTCCCAACTGACAGAAAATATTGAGAATCTATATTGATAATATTGTATATGTGATATGTCTGAAAATAGAAGGAAATGCTACATTATAGCATTATGAAAATATTCCAAATTATGGCTAATGGTATATCAATTTACCCTTTTTATTAAATAACAATATTATGATCTAGTGAATGAAAAACTATCTTAAGAATTAGAAGTGGCTGGGCATAGTGGCTCATGCCTGTAATCCTAGGAATCTGGGAGGCTGAGGTGGGAGGCTCACTTGAGCACAAGAGTTTGAGAACAACCTGAGCAAGAGCCAGACCCTGTCTCTACTAAAAATAAAAAATTAGATGGCATTGTGGCACATGCCTGTACAACTACTTAGGAGGCTGAGGCAGGAGTATCACTTGAGCTCAAGAGTTTGAGGTTGCAGTGAACTATGATGATGCCACTGCACTCTACCCTGGATGACAGAGGTTATAGCTTAATATTTCATTTTCTGTTTGGTCTTTGCTTGGCAGAAGAGATAGGCAAAAAACCTGAAAAACTACGAAACTATTTGCTAAATAAGAAATTAGTAGATTTTTAACTTAAATTTTTTTTCTTCATTTGCTTTTATTTGGACTTTTGCACTATCTTCAAATTGTGTAGCGCTTGCAGCTCAGTGAGTAGGGTGCCAGCCACATACATCAAAGCTGGCAGGTTCAAGCCCTGCTAACCAATGATAAATGCAACGAAAAAATAGCTGGGCGTTGTGGCAGGTGCCTATAGTCCCAGCTGCGTGGAGGCTGAGGCATGAGAATCGCTTAAGTCCAAGAGTTGGAGGTCGCTATGAGCTGTGATGCCACAGCACTCTACTGAGGGTGACATAGTGAGACTCTGTCTCAAAAAACAAACAAACAAACAAACATATTACAACCTTAAATGGATTATTAGATGAGTATAAGAAGAGCTTTTGTGGTTAGCATTTGGAATAATTTATGAGATCAATTAAAGCAGTCTAGTACAAAATATCAAAGTATAACATTATTTCATTGTACTAAATAAGATTTCATTCACTAAAGGAAGCAGTTACAAAAGGCTGTATGAAATATGTAAATATTTTAGTGATATATTTTCTTTACAGTATGTCTGTATTTACAGTGGCACTTAAAAAATAAAAATTGAAACAGCTATCACCACCACATTTCTCATTGGAAGAAGCTGTTAGAGCTCTGTGCTTTCATGGTATTGACATACTTGCTTTACACTCATGAATTCTTAATCAGTGTAGTAGAGCTAAGAAGAGGGAAAGAGACAGGGAAGGCGGTGGATATATGAACTATCTAGGCTTTTCTTGTTTGCAACAACTGTCTGTACAGAAACAGCACTGGGTGCCCATTATCTTCAGAGAGGTGCTTCTCAGAGTGATTAGGATGGGAGGGAAATCTATCTTATTAAAAAATCTGAGTTTATCATGAAAGGACCACTTTCTGTTAGTCATTCCCAGGATTTATATAACCCCTGAAGAGAAACTGTGGTAGGAACAAGTATCCCTCCTCCCCAACTAAGCCCAAACACAAATTATCAAATCAGGCAGCCTAAAGGCTGTTGGGGAGGGCAATCATTGTATTTAAGCTTTAACTGTGGGACTTAAGGGCCAGCACAGGACTCAACCTTACCAGCACCTTGGAATCACCCAGGCTGGGGCATCATCCTGGCCCCAGGCATCAATAGTTTTAAAGCTCTCTAGTCGACTCCAATCAATCAGTACATATTAAGTACATATTAGAGCAATGTTTTAACTTGGTCTTTATGTCAATTTCACACCTATTTACTTTAACAATAGCACTAAGATGTTAGTAGGATGTAAGCACTCTAATTTGTACAAATAATCAACATATTGAATCCCACAAAGGTGTAAATAAAGTTTCTTTTCTCCAAAAAAAAAAAAAAATCAAACTAAATCTTCCAGCTTTTTAAAATTTCCAAGCAGAGCACACCAGAGACCACACACACTTTACTTCATCTACCCCTGCTGCTTGTGTGTCCCTTCATTATTGTGAGTGACACTAGAGACCTGCAACAATGGAGCCTGATATGGCTCTGGGCAAAGCATGAGATATCTAGAGTTCAGATATTTAGGAGTGTGTGTGTGTGTGTGTGTGTGTGTGTGTGAGAGAGAGAGAGAGAGAGAGAGAGAGAGAGAAGAGGGGTAGAGAGAGAGAGAAGGAGGGAGAGAGAGAGAGGGCAGGTGGCAGGGGAGATCTGTTTGCTCACATTTCAGGGTAAAGGAAAAGCTAATTTTTAAAAAGGGTTGTAAGTATGTATGTAACCATCTGGTGTTTTCTGGTGTCACATCCTTTAGATTCTGTACATTTATCTGTCTATGGCATCAAAACTTCATGAGCCTAAACCAGTAATATTTAAAGGACACTGTATTTTAATGTGATCATACATAATACCCAATGCTTTATAAACGTATTATTCTGAAATGTCAGTAGACATATTTGAATATTTGAATACATACATATTCTCTTATAAGAAGTAAAGGAGAACAGAAAAAGTAAAAGAAGGAAGCCCTGTATGCTAATTGGCCATCTGGATATTGCCTTTGAAAAGTAAGCATTCAAGTCTTTCACTCATTTTTAAAAGTTGGCTTTCAGCCTTTTTTTTTTCCAGCCTTTCAAACAATTGATTTGTAGGGGTTTTTTGTATACTGTGGATGTAAATGTTTTGTAACAAACTTTAGGCTATTCTGTTGTTCCATTTTCTTGATAATGGTGCCCTTGACACCAGAACTTCAGGCTGGTCCAATGTATTAGTTTTTCCTTTTTTAGTTAACACCTTTTATGTTCTATTTAAGAAATCTTCACCTGCTTCAAGGTAACAAAGATGTTTCCTCTAAAACTTTATTGTTTTACCTTTCCCATTTAAATCTACAATCCATTTTACATTTGGCATAAGGGAGAGGTCAAGATACTTTTCACTCAAAATAGCTATCCAACTGGCTAAACTTTTTTTATTAAAAAAGCTATGTCTTTCCAACTGTGCTGCAATACACCTTTGCCATAATTACAGTCTTTTCTGAAATCTATTCTGTTTCTCGGATCAGTTTTCCTAACATTGCACCAATGCCATACTATTATCATTACCACTGCTTTAGCACAGGTTGACAAATAGTGGTAGAGGTAGCCCAGCTCTTCCCTTCAATAATGTCTTGGCTATTCTTGACCCTTTGCATTTTCATGTGAATTTTTGAATGAGCATCTCGGGTTTTTGCAACGGAAAATTTGGTAGTAATGTACTTGGCTCCATGAACAAATTTCAATGACTCCTTTATGTTTTTTTAATAATCCCCTGCCTTACCTAAGTACTTGACCTTTTGAGTTGTTTCCTGGAAATGGTGGATTTTCTGCAAGAGAAAGGAGTGGAGATTATGAAGTCCCCGGGGCAGACTTCTGGATACCAAGATACATAACCCCTCATAACCTGCCCCTGTGCACATAGCCCCTTGTTAGCTACACCATGACCTGGCCCAAGGCACACGGCCCCTCCTTTGAAAGCTAATGATCGCTGTTATTCAGACAAATGGATTTGAGGCACCTTCTCCCCTTCTTTTGTACTAAAATATTTCTTTCTTCCTTAGCAATCCTTGTTGTCTCAATAATTGGATCTATATTTATGACAAGCAACTGGACATAGGGCGAAATCCCCTTGCTATTTTGATTACAGTAATTTGACTGGGACTGCAATAAATCTGTAGTTTAATTTGGGGGAACACTAACAACGTCATAATGTTAAGTACTGTAATCTATAAACATGGAATAATCCCTCTCCTTACAAATATGTGAAAAGGTGCTCATCTTCAGAATAATTATAGAAATTCAAATTAAAGCCACCACACACATTAGAACAGTTAAAATAAGACAGAAAATACCAAGCATTACAAAGGACCAGGAAAAACTGAAATATATGCGGCTGATTGGAATGGAAATTGGTGCCTCCACTTTAGAAAAGTGCTTAGCAACATCCTTGAAAACGGAATATGTATAAAACCTATGATCTACTAATTCTACTCCTAGACTGACAAGAACTAGAATCTTCACATTGACAACTAATCAAAATTGTCTCAAATTGGAAACTGTGCAAATGCCAATCAGTAGGAGAAAGGATGAATAAAATGTGGTTTATTCACACAGTGGGAAAACATGCAGGTCTGAGGATGAACCATCCACATCTACACGCAACAGTATGGACAAGTCTCACAAATAATAGCGAGCAGGAGTTGCCAGAATCCGTGTAGATAACCTACAAAGAGCTTAAGGTACTAGTTTCTGTTCATGGAAAGAATAAAAAACAGCTAAAATGCCCTATTTTAGAAGTCAGACCAGTGGCTACTCTTGGTGAGGTATGGGGACTGCAAGGAAATACGAGGTGTTTCTGGGATGTGGTCATGTTCCCTGGACTGATGTGGATTCTGGGTATACGATGTTTTCACTATATTACAATATAGTGAGCTGTACTCTTATGACACTGCATTCAGTGTACCAAACTGATTCACTTTCAAACAATTTGCTTTTCTTTGACTCCTCCTTCCTTCAAGCATTTATGACCAATAATCTGAAGGGAATTCTCTTTTAAAAAGTTACTAGTATGAAAGGGACGAAACTGTATGTCAATTTCAAAATTGGAAATTAATTCAAAGATTTTAACGCCAGCTGGGCGTGGTGGCTTATGCCTGTAATCCTAGCACTCTGGGAGGTCGAGGCCAGTGGACTGCTTGAGCTCAGGAGTTCAAGATCAGGGTGCTGCCTGTGACTCAAAGGAGTAAGATGCCAGTCCCATATGCCAGAGGTAGTGGGTTCAAACCCAGCCCTGGCCAAAAAAAAAAAAAAAGGAGTTCAAGATCAGCCTGAGCTAGAGTGGGACCCTGTCTATAGCAAAAACAGAGTAACTAGCCGTGCATAGTTGTGCATGCCTGTAGTCCCAGCTACAAGGAAGGCTGAGCAAGAGGATTGCTCAACCCAAGGTCAAGCAGTTGAAGTTACTGTGAGCTACAATGCTACCATACTCTACTAAGGGAAACAGAGTGAGACTCTATCTCAAAAAACAAACTTTTTTTTAATGCACTATTTTTTAGTTATAATACCATTTATCCTAGCTCATTCAACTTTTGTTTTTTGGGGTTTTTTTGTAGAGACAGAGTTTCACTTTATTACCCTTGAGAGAATGCCATGGCGTCACAGCTCACAGCAACCTCCAGTTTCTGGGCTTAGAGGATTCTCTTGCCTCAGCCTCCCTAGTAGCTGGGACTACAGGTGCCCATCACAACACCCAGCTTTTTTTTTTTTGTTGTAGTTTGGCCAGGGCTGGGTTTGACCCCACCACTCTCAGTATATGGGGCTGGCACCCTACTCACTGAGCCACAGGTGCTGCCCTGCACATTCAACTTTAGTAAACATCTAATTAGAGACATTTTCTCTTGGGTGGAGCCTGTGGCTCAAGGAGTAGGGCACTGGCCCCATATACTGGAGGTGGGGGGTTCAAACCTGGCCCTGGCCAAGAACTGCAAAAAAAAAAAGAAATATTTTCTTTAACTTTTTTTAGAGAAGAAAATGGAGAAATAAAAGTTATGAGATACTCCCAGTTTCAATAGGATTGCCTTAATTTTCCATTTAAATAATTTAATCACTTATTCTTCCCATCTGTTATAGTAATTTCGCAATAGCTTTAGTAGGAATAGAAGTGTAATATGTATTTATTTTTTAACGAAATATAGTTATCCTGAAAAAGGCATAGAATCATTAAGGGTCCTTTCAGTTTTTGCAGATTAGTTATGCTAACCTCCTTTGTCCTAATTTGTTTTTCTCTAGTTTTCTGCCATTATTAAACTAATCAGTAGATAGAATTAAACAGTTTCAGGGGATTCGTTTTTAGATACGACAAAAGACAAAATCCATTTCCCAGTAAACCTATAACATATGCTAGTTTATGTCCTTTCAGTCTCTTTCTAGAAAACATGACATATTTTCATAATCCAGGACATGAAATTTAAAATGAAACTAAAAATTATGGAAAAAGCTGAGATGGTTTAACAACACTAATACACTGAATGGCTAGATCGGTGGTTCTCAACCTTCCTAATGCCGTAGCTCTTTAATACAGTGCCCACAGGCTGAGAACCACTGGGCTAGATGGATAATTTTAGTGTTTTTTAATTATGTAAAATTATTATAGAATTATAACTTAAGTTTCAATTAAAATAACAAAAAAATCCTTACAGTGGAAGAAAATAAATTGTCATATACTAAAATACCAAGAACTGGGAACAAGTGACCTGATGAATCTTTTGCTCTTATGTTTTGTATTTATCTCAGCTTTGGGAATAAGTTAAAAATATTTTTTAAAAGAGATACATTGTAATAACTATCACACCACAGAGATTTACGGTAGTTTGAATGCCATTCATGGAAAAACTTTTTTTAACCACATTAATATTTAAAGGTTTCATGTAAGAAAGCACAGAAGTTATCCAAAGTAATTGCATCATGATCTAAGCAGAGCTGAGAGAGTGTTTGACGGCTGTTCTAAAAAGCATGTCATGTGACATTCTGGCCCACTTTTTAAGCTACATGTGTCAATGCAGGGAGGCTACATTTTCTTTCTCCAGAGTGTTCTCTTTACTGTTGATTTATGGGGTAGGGCAGAAAGTAGAGAAGAAAACGTAGTTGTATCTCAGCCTTTTCCTATTTGTTCCGTGATATCCTTTAGAGAGTAGAAGAGAAAAAAAAAAAGGTCATTCTACCCCCACAATAACCCATGTCAGGATATACACTGACATTAGCACCATCAGGTAAGACTTAAGCACAGGTAAAGCAAAATATTGGTCTGAGTTTCACATGCTTATTTTTGGAAGAAAGTCACAAACTGATTCAAAGTTTGCTTTGGATATATGAATTATTAAAAACTGAGGCCACCTGTACTTCAGTGAATGTAAATTAAATTAGTCTGAGAGTTTGATAATTTTCCTTCAATGTATCTGTTATATTCAAGGACGGGAAACAACACACACATAAAACCCCTCAAAAACAAAAAACAATCCAAACCAAACCACACATAGCTGGAAGTCTATGGCCTTAGGTGGGGGAAGGGAAGGGCCACACATTCATGCGGCCGCCCCACCCGGGTCCCTCCTCATCCTCACCTGTGCAGGTGTGACAGCGCAGTCTGAGTGAGCCGGGAGAGGAGCCACAGCGAAAGCAGCCCAGTAGTAAGCAGTGAACTGGCTACCCACAAAGATCACTTGGGGTCCCCAAAAAGTCTTAAGTTAGAATTTGACAAGAAGCACTTTTGTCCCTGGGAAGTGATTGTTTCAAGATGCCACTGTAAGCAGATATGTGATCTCTGGCATGTAAACTTTTGTGGTAATTTTAACAACGGTTGTGGTGAAACCAGAGAAACAAATTTCTGAGGAGGGTAATTTCATAAATAGTAGATCAAACAAATTGGTCTAAAGAGAGTCCTAAATATACTCAGGTATACCTGAACTTTTTCAGAAGATGCAACTCAATGACCCTGTTGATTACAAAAGATATAAATCAAGCTTGAGCCCAGCCTGGCCAACTCAGGGAGACCCTGTCTCTACAATATACATACCAAAAAAATTAACTAGGTGTTTGTGTGGTGGTGTGCACCTATAGTCCTTGCCCTCTTTCTATATAGTGTATTTTAAAATAAACTAGAAATAATTAAGCTTGATTTTAAGAACTATATTGTGACTCTCCTGAAAAAAGGCCAAGCACCTTTTTAGTGTATGTGTAACCTGTTTTTCTACTAAGTTTCTCTTCCTAAAACATACCTTATTTTTATCATGAGCATCCAGCAGCAGTTCCTGTTGAAAGCTCCGTTCCAATTCTACTTTTGAATATTAAATATCTTTATTTAAAGATTCTGGAAAATGAGTTACTTTTAACTGACATACATACTTTTAAATATGAGGATCTCAATTGCTAGACATGCAGATTAGTTAATAAGAATGAACTTGTTCTAGCATGTACAGGCTCCATGCGTCTTGCTAGACTGTTATGTTTCCTCCTATATGAAAACTTTCCCTATCACCTCCAATACTTTCTTATTAAGTTGCCATTTATACCTCATTACGATACACATGCCAAAAACACCTTATACTCTGACAGATGCTTGTGCCAAATTTTGAGAAGCTTCTCTAGGTTCAATGCAATTAAATACTATTAAGAATTTATGCAATGGCTCACGCCTGTAACCCTAGCACTCTGGGAGGCTGAGGCAGGTGGATCACTCTATTTCAGGAGTTCAAGACCACCCTGGGCAAGAGCGAGACCACATCTATAAAAACAGCCAGAAGCTGTGGCAGGCATCTAAGAGGCTGAGGCAAGAGGATTGTTTGAGCCCAAGAGTTTGAGGTTGCTATGAGCTGTGACACCACAACACTCTACTGAGGGGCAGCAAAGTAAAACTGTCCCCCCCCCCAAAAAAAAAAGATATTCTTACCAGCTCTACTGTGGGCCTTTCCTCCAACTGACCTGTTATACCATGACATCAAATCTCAAGAGATAGGTAGGTGACTTATAGTCACCTTGTCTAAAAGTTACACACATGGCTTCTTGTTCAGAGCTACTAATGTATAATGGAACTTGAAGTACTACCTAACCCATTTCTTCATCTGTAAAACAGGAGAATAGAATATACCAAATGTGTGAGAATTAAATGAAAAGATGACCAGGAAGCATCTGTTACACTGCCCTGTCACCACCAGCACTGTCTCAGTGCTTTAACTCTACATCAGTGCATGGACATGTGGTTGCTACAAAGTTAGTAAAAATACAGAAGGTGCCAAAAAAGCATATGCACACTCTAAGAAAAGCAAAAACTACTGAAGTTGTAATACTGACTATATACCCATCACAAAGATAATAAACACAAGTCACATCTGACTTCTGCAATTACAAGAGGTGCTCAAAGTGGTTACCATCAACGTCCAGACACTTCTGATTTGGAGAACTACTGCCTGAGCAACGCTGAGCAAAGTGTTTGCTTGTATCACTGCACAAACTCTTTCAATTTCTTCCTCAAATTCCACCAGTGTAGCCGGTTTTCTATGGTACACTGCATCGTGTAAGGTGTCCCGCAGGTAGAAGTCAAGAGGTGTTAAGTCAGGAGATGGTGGGGGAAACTCAACCACACCTCTGCATCCTTCCCATTGTCCTGAAAAGTTTTCATCAAGGCAAGCTCTCACGTCTGGGTGGAAGTGCCCTGGGGCACCATCTTGTTGGAAGTAAAACATATCACCCCCCCAAAGTGTCCGAATTACAGGCAAAATGGATGTACGCAGCATGTCTACATACACTGGACCAGTAATAGGACCTTCAGAAAAGAATGGTCCAATGAGTCCCCTCAATGACGGTCCACACCAGACACCGAGGCCCAGTAAACGGGACATCTTTTTCCATTTAGTTTAAACTGTGCTTCATCAGACCAAACCATTTCCCCACAAACTCCTCATCCACTTGTACGATGTTTTGGAGCCACACACAGTATTGCACCCTTCGATCAGGGTCATCCTCATTCAGTGAATGTAATAATCTTGGACAAAAACTTTCCACTAAGCTATCTTAAGAATGTGTCATTTGCTGATCCTGGTCTCACGTGCACACTGTGTGGTAGACTTCTGCGGCGAGTGTGTGAACTGCTCCAGCACCATCGCAGACACAGCGGGACTTGTGGCCGTGTGAGGCCTCCCCTGCCTTCCCTTGTGCACCTTGCTCATGGTGCTGTGCGTCTCAAACTTACTGCGAATGCGGCAATTGTCAGGCGTCTTGGAGGGTCTGTTGCGTACTCAC
The DNA here is from genome assembly GCA_963575145.1 of Galago senegalensis. Taxonomy (NCBI): domain Eukaryota; kingdom Metazoa; phylum Chordata; class Mammalia; order Primates; family Galagidae; genus Galago; species Galago senegalensis. Next base: position 8,306 of record CAUYTI010133077.1, on the reverse strand, counting down.
CCTCCACTGTGGCTGCACTTCCACAATGTTCTTGAATTTCAAATACCACTTTTTAAATGGTTCTGGGCTCCTGGCAAGATAACCGCAACTCCGCCATTGTCTTTGACTGTCTTGGCTGTCACATGGTGACGGGCGCTGGCAATCATTCGATTAGCACTATCTTATGAGCTTATGTCATACTACACATTGCTACTGTAATTACATTCGTAATTGGTGACTCAGAAGGCTAAGTACTATCTAGATAACATCTCTTAAAATACGCATACATTTTTTTTGGCACCCCCTTATTCCACCTTATTGCTTGAGGCACTTTCTTATTGTAACTATACAGAGTGAAAGTTGGTATAAGTCAGATGAAATACCAACTTTGATAGCTGAGCACTGAGCTTCGATAGTTTGTGCCTATAGCTTTCAACCTGTGCTTAGACCTGAGGCCTCTACACCTCCGCAGATGCTGGTGATGAACTCTCAAGGCCCAAGGTCAGCCAAGGTCAGCCAGAGTCGGGCTCTTGCTCCTGCAGGCCGAGGCTAGCCTGAAATCCGCTACATAGTAGGTGGGTCAGTCCACCTAAATGCACAGGACAAAGAGCCTAATTCTACTTTTAACACCCAGTCCAACCCATGCTGGAGCTTCAGATCTTTTATTCAGTTGGCATAGACACAATTTCCCATCAGTTAAAATATTTTTAATAAAAAAAAAATCTTAAATCAGTTTTTTTGTTATCAAAGCAACATATGCAAGAAGTCAAATAGTTAGAATAAAAGGTTTAAGTTTCTTTCTTTCTTATCCCTCTGGTCCCCCTCCCCAAGGATAATCATCATTAACAGCTTCTTATGCTAGAAAATGTATTGTTCTATGCCTGCACAAACTCAAAGAAACACAGCCGTTAATACAGAGTTCCCCTTGGCTTTGAATAATTCCTCCACACTCTGCTCTGCCCTGTTTCCTCCCCTATTAATTCCTGTAACACTAATAAGTATGCCATTATATATATATATGTTTTTTAGCTTCATTTTATTTTTCAATTAGTTTCATCTCCTTTTGCCTTTTTAACAGTGTTTCCTTTTAAATCTATAACAGCACTTAACATAGTACTGGGCATGCAATATAAATTATAAAAACAACCTTCCGATGAATGTTTTTACATTCCGAATCACAAGTATCATTCACTGTCCTTTTTCTGTGTTATGCAGAAGGCATTTCACACATACACAGTGCTGAGCCAGGTATTTCTTAATGGCCTACTTTTCACTGAGAGGAAGTCTCTGTTTATCTGGGCTATTAGTAACTGGGCTCTGATCCAGAAATTCATTTCTGGATAAATACAATGCATTTTATTTTTAGCTATAAATGGGGTATACCTTTTCTGTTTGCTTTTTAAAATACTTGGTTCTTCTGATACAATATAACAATGGACAGAAAATGATAGGTAACTGCATCTTGTATTAAATTACCAGGAAGAGATTAAAAAAAAAACCCTTTGTGTCATAAAGCAAAGAAGTACTCAAGAGACTAAAGAGGCCACAGGAATGGGCTGAAAGTGTTCCCATTGATAAATGTGGGACAGTGTGAACGTCAAAAGGAATAGTGGTGGTAATAGACTGAAACACTTTGAATAAAAAGAATACATGAATTTACAGTGATATATCACACACTCACACACACACTCACTTACACACAAGAAGACAGAAGAGCAAAGAGAAAACATCTCTTTATAGAAGAATGCCAGCTGGTTAGAAATGCACCCTTTGCAATCACTCACATAATATACCTTAATCGGGCAAGGGCCATCATGGATGGATGCTAACACCTGGAAGGTTGCTGCAGGTTCACTAGGACTGAAATACAATTTACTAATTACAGGCTAAGAAAATCTCAAGCAAATGTTGAAATTCAGCATCATCAATAAAAAGGTAGAAGTAAGGGCGTTAAGATTAAAGGAGACAAAAGAAACATGATAGTCAAGGATGGCCAATGGCTGACCCTTTACTGGGTCCTGGATGTGGCCGAGGGGGGGAAGGGTGTGCTTGGGGAGAATGGATAGATTTGTAATACACTGAACCTTACGGCAATAGCCATCATCGATAAATGTCTTGGTATGATATTGGTATTGTGGTTATGTGCATGTTCTTAGGTGATATGTGCTGAAGAATTTAGGAGTAAAGTGTCATGTGTAGAATCTACTTTCAAAAAGTTCAGGAAAAAATAGACTGAGACTGATGATGATAGTGTGAATGAGCTACAGATAGCAAACGTGGCAAAGAGTTTCAAGTAAAAATGACAATCAGTGGGAAGAATGTGGGTCTTAATAATTTTTTCATAATTTTTGGTATTCTTGAAATTTATTACATAAAAACTTAAGGGAACAAGAGCTCAATGTACTTTTGGCTGACTCTTGCTTGAACACCAAACCTCATCACTGATATGACACAGTCAGCTCTGATCACTTTGGCTGGCACAAACAACAAAAAGCATGAACAAAACTCATCTGGGCATACAGCAGCATCTTCAAGCCGGAATCCTGTTTAAAAACAAGTAATTATAATACTGTAGTAGGACTTTTAATTAGCACAGCCCTTGAAACTAAACTATATTATATAACAGAATTTAAGTGGAACTGAATAGATAACAATACAAGGCAAAAATGCTATATTGACTTTAACGCTACACATAAATTTAGTGAGTAGGTGAATTCACAAATATGAATAATGCACATGAGGATCAAATGTATATGAAATACAGACCTGTTTTCATATGTAGACACCATAAGCTTTTCTTGTTAATTAAAACCTTTCTTTCAACCTTGAAAGTGCTTTCGTCTAGGGTTAAAATTCATAATTTACAATTACATGCTGATTTATCTGCTTGCCTATTTACCATCAGTTTCTCGCATTATTCCCTAAACTACACAGGAAGAGGACAAGTTCTGCTTTACCCTAGCTGCATTCTGTGTCTGCTCTGTGACCTCTACTGGGTTTAGAGGAGGGAGAGATGACCAGCGTGGGAGCAAGTGATCTAAGACTCAGATAATTTGAGTCAGGTTGAAGAAAAATGAGTGTTTAAGGCATGGTCAGCAAGGGTTTATGCAAACACAACTATAGCTCAGGGACACAGATAGGGGAGTGACAACTGTGTAGACTGAAGGAGCCGAGGTTTTGGGGACCCAATAATGAATGGTCATGAAAGCAGAATTTTAGGGAGAAGATTAATTTGGCTACCATGTACAATGCGGGTTGAAAGGAGAAGGGATTATGTGATCTTTGGATGCCAAAGGGTTTTGGATCTGAGAAATGGACAAGTTTAAAAAAGTCAACATCACATCTTCTTCATTTAAGCTAGAATTTCCATTTTGCTTCTTCAGAAAACCTACTAGAAATTGCTTATCACAATCTCAATCAATCATTTTTTCTTTGGGATTATACTAGCGTGGTGTGGTAACACTTGGTCTCACATCATGTACAGAACTCAATTAGGAACAGTACAGCTGTGGGGTGAAGAGCAGGGACTCAGGTTTCTTCATTTCTACATCTCAATCCTGCTGTTGTCATTTACTAGCTGTGCAATACTGGGCTATTTATGTAGCCACCTAGTCTTAAGTTTCCTCATCATAAAGCGGGAATGGAATCGTATTTGACTTGTATAAAGGACATTTATACAAATAAGGTAATCTAGGTAAATAAAATATGTATATGTAAGGGAAATTATATAAAAGCCAGAAAAGTAAATAAATGCTATTTATTACTGACAACCATAAAAGTTGTTGACTAATAAAAATGGCAAAATATCCACCGATGGTAGAAAAAACTCTCTTGAGAGCTCTGGATTCACAGTAAAAAATGGAGGAATGGGTACTGGTGGTGAAAACCTTGAGAGGGGAGGGTGGGTTGAAATCAGCTGAGAGCTTGAATAGAACAAAACGGCTGACACCCCCGCCCCAGCCCGCCCCCCAAGAGAAAGTGTTTCCTACCTGACAGCCTTCTACTGAACACTGGCCCTTCTTGGGCCTTGAGTCTGCTGTCCTTCAGACTGGGATTACACTATCGACTCTCCTGGTCTTCGGTTCTTTGAACTCAGACTGAAACTTACACTCAGTTCTCCTGAGTCTCCAGCCTGCAGAATCATACTGCGGATTTTAGGACTTGCCAGCCATTCCTCTAACAATTCACTCTTTCTATACCCTATCTACATATCCATCTGTATCTACACATGTACCACCTACTGGTTCTGTTTCTCTGAAGAACCCTAACACAATGGGCAAAGGAAGACTCAAGGCGAATCTAAGTTTTGAACATGAATAACTGGAATAAAAGGGGTACAATGAGCAGGAGTTTACATGCAAGAGGTGGAGCATGTTTTGAGAGAAAAATGATGAGTTTGGATTTGGTTATGCCAAAAGGAACAGTAGGGTATTCAACTGGATAAATTCCTCAAGTAGGGAAAATGCATGAACAGAGGTGATAAAATGAAGTATGTGAATACCACCTCCTTCTTATTTGCAATAGCCTCACTCAAATGGTTCAAATAAATCTTTGGTAAATCATTGCCGAATTTAAGCCTAAAGTAGGGGCATTCTATCTCTTTGCAGAATGATTTCACACTCGTAACAGTCCACTATAAAATAGACTATAAAAACAGGAGCATAAAATATTTACTGGATTGGCACAGAAGCAATAAATTAACTTTATTCTTAACTGATATGAAGATGATAATAATTAAAAACAAAACCCAGTAATTAGGAAGTAGCTATAAATTAAAGACATAACTGGAGTCTGTGATTAGGTTCAAAAGTTAGAGAACCCTTTAAAACTGTATTTTTAAAAGGGAGTATCTAAAGCTTAGATTCACGAAGTCTATGACCCAAAACTTAGTTAGGTATTAAAACATGGCTCTTACTTTATTTCTTTTAAATAGGATCATATGAACAATAAGATTTTATCCAAACTCACAAGAGTAACATGTTAGTGATGTTAAAAACAAACACACACCCTTTTCTCCACAACTGGGCTCATATTACATTATCCTTATACTGGGCATAAATTCCATTTCCAATAGTACACCCTAAACAGACAGTCAGATAAATGAACAAAGATACACGACTCACAAAAATGACCACCAAAGTGTTGCTTAAAGTAATAGGAGCTGAGATGACTCAAAGGTCCCACAATAGGGGATTGGCTAAATAAATGATGGTTAGTGTACTGAGTAGTACCTTATGTGTCTATTTTAAAATTACGATGCAGGCATATTTTTTATTGACTTGAAAAACGTCAATTTTAAACAAGGAAATCATAAAGGTAAGTTATAAGTGATTAGTAGGATTCCATTTAGTGAAAAATATATATTCACATGCATCAACCTGTAGAAGCAACATTTGGGAAGGATATAAATGAAAATAATACCATTTCATGATAAAATTTTCTGAATAATTTTTCTACCTTCAATTATTATAATAATAAATTATGGATTATTTGTGTGATTTACAAAAAGCCAGTATTTCCCTTAAGCCACCCTCCCAATGCCAACCAAATCCCTAAGCATCTACCAACATTTTTCTTTCTCTAGCTTCTCCCCTAACTGTTCTGTCAGGTAAAACGCTATAAAACACTTCCACTAAAGTCCTCCAACCCCTCAGTTCCTACGTTTGTAAGTGTGAATCACTAAAAGCCATTTGGCATCTAGTACTTGGAAGGCCTATTATAGTTCACAGTTTATACCTCTTGCCTGAGAAAGACACACAGACATCAAATAAAAATGAATGACTGGGGATGGGAGGAGAAACAATGAAGGCTAAAAGAGAGTCAGGAGATATTTTTATAACCAGAAATAAATCAGGGAGTTTAAACGTTCCACAGACTTGATATGAGAATCAATAAGCAGTTGTTATCATTTTGCTGATGCTTGTTAACCAACCGTATAAACATTTTAAGAGTCCAAAGTGATGACAAAGCATCTCTCTCTCTGGTGAAAACTTGCACTGAGCAGAATGCAAGGCTTTGATGCCACTGCCAGGATTGGTGCTAAGACTCCCCCTTAATCCCCTGCTTCTATCAAACACGGCACATTTATATAGCATCTTTAAATTGCTTTTTATCACTATTTTTAGTTTGAAGGGATAAGGAAAGAATTATGAAAGGGAGAAACCTATTCAGAGTTCACTGGTTCCTAGTACAGAACACCATAAATCATAACTCCATCGAAACTGAGTCCATAAACATAACAGTGACACCCGTGGATGTGGGCAGGACTACTGTTGGTATTTGTAGCTCTGGGCTGTGTCCTAAAAGGCTATAGAATGCAGAGTCTACACACCACAAGCATCACAGGCTGTGCAAAGGAACCCTTCCCTATCCTCAAAAAGCACTCTGGGGACACACAACCACCAATTAAAGGCCTACCTGGAAGCCATAGGTTGGTGCTGATCTGAAAGGTACCGCATTAAAATGTGCCACACACCTCTGTGCTCTAACATGGTGGCAAAGAACCCTGAAATGATTCAGGTGCCAGTGCTGGGAGAACAGCACCTGAAGAGGAACAATTTTCAGAAAATCCAGAAAAAGAAAGTAGATGACAGGGGATTTGTCAGTGCATTTCCCAATGTTTTCAAGGGAGAGGAAGACCCTGACTATCTGAATGATGATCACAGCTATAGGAGCACCTCCTGACCCTCTGCTTTGATGCTAGAGTCACTAAGCTGCCCTGGCCCCACCACATTTTGCAATGTGAGATGCCCTAAGCAAAGCCTCCTCTTTTCCCAAGGACCGAGCATCCCCTAATTCTCACAGTCTGGATTTGTAGGGCTGAAAGTTCTGCTCTGAGAACTGGGGACCACACCAAGTTACTGTCATCTGGCTGAAAGGGCTTCCAGCATCTTCCAGGTACTATGATGCTCACCACACAGACATGAAACACACTGAAAATCATTCTCATGCTCACAAAGTCAACATCCTGGCATTTGCACAAGAGATGTGTTAAAGCACTCAGAGAAATTAAAATTATTCCTCCATAGTTCACAAACTGGTTAGTTATCCATGGCTAAAAATGAACTTTTGATGATTTTCAGAAATAGTTTCACCCCTTCCTCACTGCTCTAAAATATGTCAAAAGGTGGTACATTATCATTTCAGTGCCCAGTAGGGCTAGCACCCAGTTATGTTTTAGTTTTTGGCATTAGATTATGAAAACCGTAACTTTACCCAGATGATCTGGAGTCAAGCTGGGTAGCAGCTTCTTTATTGCCAATAAATCCATTTTCTAATTACAAATAAAGACAAGTTTGTTTTTGGTCCTGACTACATTAAGAACACCAGAAGTATCATTGCTTTAATGTGCGTTACAGAAACATGACTCCCCAAGCGAATTTGATGCATTAATAACATCTCTTTAACTGCTGTCTAATGATTTTTGCAGACATGTAATAGAATATTTTACGGCTGTTTTCAACCATCTGTCCTTTTCTTCAATATGAATTTGCTGGAGATATTATGAAATTCCCTGGTCTTTGTGCCATTACATGTTTGTTAATATCAACACACCAAGTAAACACATCAACACCATTGTACACGCTGTATATGGAACTATGCTCTGGGCCCTGCTCACGGAACTAGACCCTTCCGTCTGCAAGATTCTCTTAGGCTAACCTTGAGCTACTTCAAGGTTCTATCCTGCGTAGCAGCACAGTCAGGGTATGTTCCCAAGATGTATAGGGCTAATGAACTATGAGGTTTGAATCAGTAATAGAGTAAGAACAAATAGCTGCATTAAAGATGCCACACTTTAAAGAGTTAAACATAATGTGAAAAATTATCTTTTGCTTTTAAATAAATAATAACCTATATTAACATTTTGAAATTCAGCTAGATTATGCTATTGAACAGTTAATAAGTACAAGAGTAATCAATATTTCATATTTTTAGCTTTTTTCATTTACTAATTTACTGAGTACCTATTATCTGATAACCAGCTTTTATAAAATGGTCAATTTTTCTGAGCTTAGGGCTCATGTTTAAATATGCATGCAAAAGAGAAATCCATTTGATGAAAAGGTCTACTTTAAAGTAATGCATTGGTTTTCAAATGCACTGTAACCTGATTTAAGTTAGACAGAGAGTTGATTTCAATAGGAAGCTGTCTTAGAGATCACTGTCAGATTCCTGGAAGAACATCTTGCTGTGGAATAAGGATATCAGTGAAGTGATATTCTACTTTTTTTTTTTAAATCAAGACTTTAGTTTGCTTCCCATACATTTTTTTTTATTAAATCATAGCAGTGTACATTAATGCTATCATGGGGGACAGTGTACTGTTT